>JANHGA010011217.1:0-19532 GCA_027560355.1 Halcyon chelicuti | reverse complement strand
AGTGGCTTGGCGACTACATCAGCCAATTCTTTCAGGACTCTGGGATGAATCTCATCAGGTCCCATGGACTTATGTATTCTTAGGTTCTTCAGGTGGTCGCAAACCTGATATTCACATACAGTGGGAGGGACTTTACCACCTTGGTCCACACCTTGCAGTTTAATTTGGGAGGTGTTGGGAGAGAGGTTGTCAGTGAAGACTGAGGAAAAAAATTGTTGAGAACCTCAACTTTCTCCTCATCCGTTATTACTAGACCACTATTTTTACTCTTCAGGGGGGTATGTTTTCTTTGACCTTCCTTTTTTTCATTGACATATCTGTAGAATTCCTTCGTGTTATTCTTTACACCCCTTGCCAAGTTCAGCTGCAAACAAAAAGTATTGGTTTTGAGATAAAACTAAGCAGCAGCTTGCAAACTACCCATGATCTGAAGACAGCCCTAAAATGTCAACCATTAAAAGAGTTCAGACTCCTTTCTTATTTATTTTACAGGGGAGACAATCCTGGATGAGTAGGAGAGAAATCTCTGGACATCTGATAGCCAGCAAGAGACAGAGAGAAAGAGGGAGAACAGAAAAAGAAACAGTAGATGACACAGGTGTGAACAGGCTTACGTTATTTTATTTCCAATGTATGAGTGATGTGCTTAACAAACTTTTCATGAGATTTGAATGCTCTATCTTCCTCTTCCAAGTATCCTAAGCAGGACAAGCATGGTCACCCACCACCTCCCCCTCCATCTCAAGGTTATTAAAAGAATGAAGGTGTAGGCAGGGATTTAATCCCAGTGGAGTCTGTTCAGTCCTCTGGACAGAACTGTACCTAGTCACAGTGAGACCCCTAATTTTTTTTCCTCAGGGACAGCCATTAAACTTCATTAGCTTGCAGTAGCTGCTAACTTCCACTGAAGTCAGAGCCATGACCTGTCTCCAGAGACACCCAAACCCTGCTCCAGGTGAGTAGCTGTTACTGATGCACAGTTCTGGTCTAAGTTTTCAGCTGGACTAGTGCTACAGTTTCAGTGATTCACATTATGAGAGGACACTCCAAATTGAATCGATTACTGGCATTTTCTCATCTAAAGCTGTTTATACAAAATCTCTGGAAACATTGCAATTGGGACACAGGGAGTCAAACAACAACTGCTGCATCAGGGGGGCAGCACTGCTTCAAGCTATATCATCATATTTACTATTCTTTGTCTAAGTTGCTGCCTGAAGTGATAAAGTCAAAACTACTCCCAGAGTGAGATGTCATGACATGCCTGGGGCTACCATGGTGGAGAATGCACTGGAGCCTTTGCAGACCCCCACTGATCCCCACAGAAGCCTATCAGCCAGCAGGTACAATGCCACCTGCCCAGGCCCCTGTCTCTTGTGACGTGTAAGGTTTTAAGGCATGAACTCCACAAGAGACAGTCATCCTCCCTATGGAAGAGGCTGGCTTTGGAGCTTAGATTTGACTGACAACCACAAGCATGGCTGAGGAATAAAGTTAAAGAAGGATCACAGCTTGTAACTTTTAGGTAGCTCTAACTACAAATTTTCCTTTCCAAAAACCAGCTGCTGAAACACTTGACTGGAAAGCAAAGTCCAAGAAAGACATTTTTTTCTCCTCCAAAGAGTATGCTCTTTTCTATTTTGTGAAATCATTTCTTGATCTTCTGGTTTTTTAGGAGAGACCAGGTACATATCACAAAGTGCATAATGTGAATGGGGTATTTGAGTCCTTGGAGATACCAGTCTTCATCATGGCTTCCATTGTAACTTTGGCTTAAACTTGACTGCTGCTTTCATTCTTCATACATGTCCTCACTTGCTCTTCCCTCCTTTCCTTACAGACAGCTCTCAAATCTTCCATTTTCCAGCTTTTCCCTTTTCAAGTTTTCCCACTCTCCCTTCCACAATTACCCAGTCCTTTGTTTTTTGCTATCCCTTTTCGCTTCCATTTCCAGTTAGAAATACATTCTATGTATCTTTTTGAACTACAAGATTTTCCTCTTCTCTTCTGCCAATACTTTTGTTCAGAACCCACTTTATCAGGCTCCTCATCATTTTTTCTGCATCACCCAGTTTGTGTGCTCGCATCTCACACTGCACATTTACCTTGCTGCAAAGCCCCCCATTTAAACTGGATCTGGGCATATTCTTGCACTACTTGAATCCACATGTACAGTTTTGTTAAAACATTTCAAAGGACCAAAATGGCATCTTTCCCATGCACAACTGCAAACACCCCACCCTCCCCTTCTCTTTGCTGAAATGACATGCTTTCTTCTTCTTTATTTGACCTCTTTACTGTTTTCTTCACATCCTCCCTGAGATTTAATTTTTCATCTTTGTGTCCTGTCCTCTCACATAGTTTGGGTTCTGCCTGTCTTCTCAAAGAAAATCAACGTTGTGAAAAAAAACATACTCTTGAAATCCATATTTCCCATTGCCATTTTACTGCATTTCTTTCCTGGATCATTAAATTCTCTGAACCCTCAGTTTTTACCCTAGTCTGCAATTATCATTTCCAGCTTCAGCCTGGATCTTTTCCAAGCTGCTTTTTATTTTCAACACTCTCCACAAACTGCTCTCAAAGTTTCTAGCCTCATCTTGACTATATTCCAGGGCTTTTCTGCTGCTCCTGCAGTCACAGCATGGCTCCTCCATCCCGTGCTGCCTCCCCCCACCAGGCTGCCTGCTGCACAGTGTTTCATGGTGTTAGACTCTCCCATTGCTCTCCTCCCTCTCCCCATTGACTCCAGTCATGGTACTGGCCAATCTTCTTGATTTTCTCCTTTCCTCTCTAGCTTTCTCAGTGAACTAAGCCACATAAGAGGCTTCAGCTTTCACATGCATGTTCAGGGCATTGCACTTCTATCTGAGCTCCTTCACTACAATCTAGGATCTCAGACTGTCTCTAAATCTCTCTGTTATCTGTCACTATTGACAAGCAGAGGGGAAGTTACAGGAAATTAATGTAATACAAAGCAGGCAGCAAATGCATGTGAAAACTGCTCTCTGAAGTCTGGGCTTCTTCAGCCTCACAATTCTGATTAGAGTTTTAAGGGCCTCGCTAGAACAATGATGGACACTTCTTGTGGTTGAACAGCTTCTGACACAAGGGAGAAAAGATGGGGTGCAGACTCAGGGACAGCACTCCGCCCTGTCACTTCTGAAAAAAAAGAATAGTGGTAACATGAAATGCTGTTTGGACAGCAGGGTATGTGAAGTGAAAAAGTACATTGCATCTTCTTTTCCCATAGGTGTAATCTAACACAAGAATGGGAGAGAAAACAGTTGATATGGGATACAAGTGAAAGCAGCAACAATCCTTGGTCTCTGACAAGTTATGGCAATGTATCAGTGACAGGGAAGGATTAGTTTATGGGAGAGAGAACACAATATGAATCCTGCTGCACCAGGAGGGTTTTTGTGTTGTTACTTAAAGGGAAGAGCTGACATTAGCCTGTGGTACATCAGTCTGATGGGCACTGGGGTGTTCTACTCACAGCAGAGCTGACAAAGTGGAAACCAATGGCTTTCTTTCCACTATGCAATGGATCCTTTTATTGTGAGGATTTTGGAAAGAATTCTCTGCAAAGGCCAAAATGACAGTGGAGGGCCAAAGGAGCAGCCCTAGAGGAGCAGTCTACAGGCAATATTTAAACAAAAGCAAAAAATGTCATGACAACTCTGCTGGCTTTTGATTCAAATGCAGAAAATACTGATCAACAGGTTGTCAGGTTCTTAAGGGGAAAAAAAAAAAAAAAAAGCAAACATTTTCAAGGAATATCTACAAGATTCATTCTTTCCCTTCTTCTGGGAAAGAAGAAACACCCCGGGGACACACAGACTCATAAAAATAAAGATTATCCTACTTAAGTATGTTGGAGGTACCCTTTCCAAGAAGCGAGGAGGTAGCAGACACTATCTGGAGTTCAGATAATATCCATTAACATTGCAGATAAAAGGTCTAGAAAGAAAGAAATGCTGCAGTCAAATATTCAGCTTCTTGTCTGGGTAACACTGATTCCCTCCTCCTTTTTCTCTATTAAGCATACACTCTTTAATGACTGCAGCTTTTCCCCACAGCTTTTCCCCTGCCTGTTTTAGTCTGCAGGATGTCTGATGCACTGTGATTTTGCAACTATTTCAATCATATTTTTGCTTAGATTGTGGCCTTGTGAACCCATCCCAGGTCCAGTACTCATCCTGGATGAACCCGGACATCATCTTTACTCATTTTTTTTCTCTCAGCATCAATGCTGCTCGAGCTTCTGATGCTCCCATGAAATCCAAACTCAGAAACAGCCTTCTCTCTAGACAGTCTGAAATTCCTAAGCTGTCTGATATTTGCCTTTGTCTGGGCAGAGGTGACCAAGCACAGATTTCCAGGGTCAGCTGAAGAAGCTATAGCCTCCCTGGCTGCTCAGCTTGTGCAGCATCTGCTCCCATAACACAGGAAATGGTCCCAACCACAGAGAGGCTGTTCCTGCAGACACATGTTTGTGAATTGGAGTCTACGGTGATTCAGGCCCTTGCTTTCATAAATGAGCTCAGTGAAGTAGTTAACTTTATTTTAAATGAAGCATGCCAAGTACATCCACTAGCTTCAGTAAGTCTTAATGATATTTTCCCTTTATTCCCCTGGCTTATTATTAGAATAAAAATGACACAATTTGCTGAGAGTATTCAGCCTAAAGTGCACAGATATGGTGTAGGGAGTTGCAGACTCAATGGAAATTTTCCAAAGCTACAAGCACCTGAAAACAGCATTTTATGATGGAAACAGAATTTTAAACAACATAACTAATGCACTGCAACAGTTATGCAACCGGGAGACAATTATTCACACCAGAAGCAGTGTTTTAGGTGCACCTTGTTCAGCCATGGATAATTCCATCTGTGGCTCAAAATCAGGAGACCTGTTTCCTTGATCAGCCCCCTAAACCAGGTAGCATCCATGGACAGATACACTAGAGAGAAAGGAAGGTAAAAACATTTACTCCCTTCATACTGTATCCTGATCATCCCTGTGGGACCTATTCTGCAAGATGGAGATATCCTAGAGAGGGGTTGGGGAAGCCTATGGGAGGAGCAGAGCCTCATTTAACATAGGGAGCAGCAGCTACACTTTCCTAATTTGGCTTGAGTTACTGCTGTGATGCTCAAACTGCTCCAGTCCCTGAGGTGCAGGTGATATTTGTGTGGATGCAGATTTTAACCTTTTTAATCTTTACTTTGTTTCCATTTTCAAAAGGCCACGAGATTATTTGTATGATTAGTCAACTTGAGTAGAACAAAGAGCAGGCACACACCAAATGACAAGGAAAAACAAGAAGTTATCCTCGGGCTATTTCTGCTGTCCTGTAACACTGTATGATAGCAGAATATGGAGGAAGGAGGTGCAGGGAAACATTTCATGGTGATACGATTGCTACATTATGCAATGCTGAATCTTCCCTTGCAAAGGAAAGGAAAGCACTAGTAAAGATAAATACTTTCTTGCTAACATCCCTCTCTGTCTCCTTGGTGCTAATTTCAAGAAAGCAAGCTGCTGTGTAGGTGCTTTCCTGATAACAGGCTGAACATAACCATGGTCACATCAGTACTGTTACAATGGCAAGTTTGCAAAGGGGCATGGGTTTTCCTGTACAGGTTCAGAGTTTCTGTGTCTTCTCATCATGAAAGAGCTCCTTGCAAGGTATGCGTTGATATTACTCTTCAAGATCTCTCAGGCTTTTTGGCAGCATTTTACTTTTTTCAGTCTCTTTCTGGTCTAAGAACTGTATCTGTCTGCTAATATTGGGTAACCCAAACACTTTATTCCTAGGTAACTGCTCCAGAAAGGCAACATCTCCTACATAGTATTTTTCCTTATATCTCATAATCCACTTGATTCCCTTTTCCCATTTTAGTGTGTTTGCAGCTCAGATACCTGTCAGGGAATCAGGTTGTCCGTCTCTGCCCTGCACCATGAAGTGTGGGCTGTGTGGCTGGGTTCTTGTCTTGACCTACCATCATCAGAAAAGCTTTCCAAAACACTAATGGAACATAGACACTTTTGGGAGTTGGTCTGGAAAACACAGGATTGACAGGCACACTAACAGATCTGCCTCAGAAACACAAAGCAGTGCAAGAGCTCATCGGCTGGTGGGATTGCAAGTAAAGCACACACAGTTGATGGTGGTGCAAAGAAAATAATCCAAGGAACATTAGATGTATAAGACTCAGAAATATACTACCTTTCATGAATTAAGCATCTAAGGAACTACAACTACAGCTCTGCTCTGTCTTTTTTGGTCACTCTCAAAATATAGCCATCAGTGCTGCAGTTGAGATCTGTCATTCAGATTTACTGTAGTGACCAAAATAGCCATAGGAGAGCAGAGACCAACACATTGTATTTTGCACAACTAGGAGATGTGAGATCATTTCCACCACTCCTCAGTGCCAATAGGTAAGTAAATATTACTACACTACACCCAAATGCAAAGACCCACAATGTCATTCATATGGGAAACTCAAGTTTCAGCAGCTCTTATTCATATGCTGACAACTCTTCAAAAATGTCTTCAAAAATGTCTAAGACTTTTGACTTTTCTAAGCTTTCCATTCTAAAGTGACAGGGAGATAAAAATGAACAATAAGCTTTAAAATAAAAGGATGCTTGCATCTGAGGCTCCTAGAACAAGGGTGAATTTGTTGTACAGAAGTCCATTAGGCTAGTCCAAATGAAGGTCTTTTAAGAAACTTCTGCAGGATTTGTGATTTTATTTCTTTACAAATCAAGAAGGTCATACTGAGGTTTTATGAATGAAAATATGAAACCACAACCTGTCAAAATAGGAGATTAGGAATGCATAACCCTAAATCAGTTCTGTTTGGTGGATAACCCTTCCTTTTTGTTTTGTTTTGGTTTTGGTTTGTTTTGCATTACACAACTCATAGCTGTGCACAGTAATTTAAACGCAGAGCTAATGCTACCTCTGCCAGGATGAAGAGTGATGGAGATGGATAACAGAAAGACAGAGTGTTGATTCACTGGAGGTTTTTTACAATCCTGAACACCCAGCAAAATGGTCCGATTGAGTAATGGCACCAAACATTCCTCAATCCATATTTATTTTATTGTAAAGTTGGCAGTTCTGTTAGCATGCACTGTAGTGCAAAGCCAGAACAAATGCTGGTCTTTTGCAAGAAACAGAATAGAGAAACAAAGTTCCAGGTTCCTACCGCCCTTGTATCTCATGTTATCAATGGTGAATCAGTTTGAGCATTGACTTAAAAACATTGAACTCATAGACATTGTTTACTTTAGCTTTCTATTAGCTGTTATAAACCTGACAAAACACATCTCATGAAATATCTGCACGTTTTTAACATTAAAAAGTAACAATAGCCAAAGGGCTTCCTTTCATCATCACCTCTCACTAAACTGGCAATGTCAAGTTAGAAACCGGACTGGTAGCAAATAACAGTCATTGTCACATACAGTAAAGTATATGTAACACACAGCACAGAAATCATGCTTCTACTCCATAATTCTGGTTGTATATACAGTGGTGTGTGTTGCTTAAGCTCATCCCAATGGGGTTACACAAGCTTTGGCTGAATACACAGTGACAGTCCCTGCAGTTTAATTTCCTCGGCTGTGGATCAGATTTCTGATGAGAATTACAGTCTCTCTTAAACATGCAGTCAGAAAAAGTCCACCTGGTTCAGTGTCTTGTATCTAAGAAGTGGACAAAGGCAAATGCCTTGAAAATAAAAGTACCAGTAACAAGAAACACATGCAGTGTGTTCCCTTAGCACCCCGCAGCCTCTAATTGCTTGAAGCTCCAGGACTTCCAGATCAGTGCACCTCTTCTGCAATCTTGCCCCACTTTCAGTGTAAATTCCCTCTAGTTCTTCTACTGCCCGACTAACAGACCCAGTTCATTTGTTTGTCTTACTCATAGTTCCTACTAGCTTCATCTGATGCTTCCTCATTCCTTATAGGGACAGAAGATAATCAATCCATCCCTATCCAATTATCATCCATCAAGCCTCTTGCATTTTTACAGACCTCTGTCACATTGCCCTTCAGCTGTCTGTTTTTCAGGTTGACAAGTCCTTGCTCACATAGTTGCTCTTCATTCAGAAGCTAAGTTGATTGCCTTCCTCTCAACCCCTTTCAGTCCCAATGCACCCCTCCGGAGCCGGGGAGCTGGTTCAGAACAGCACACAGCACTAAAGACATACATTAACTATGTATTTATGCCAGTGGCATGGTGCTCTTCTACCTTCCTTGTCTCTTTAACCTAGCTGTGATTTAGAACATGTTTTGAAGTCTTCTATCCTGTGAGTCTCCCCTAGTTGTATTCCCTTAAACACAGTGTCCAGACCAGTGAACATTTTTACTTGAAGGTTCGGCATTTCTTCCTCCAGCATAAATACGAAGGACTCCATCTTACTCTGTTTCTCAGGGCAGGGCACTTTCATGCTCAGGTCATGCTACTGCCCTATAAATAGTATTTCCACACTTCAGCAGCTTAACAGTACAGAGGACAAACAGAGTTCTTGAAGCATCCAATTCACCACTCTAATTCAGACATTCCTGTGTTCCTTGCTCAAAATGCATGTGATAAAAATATTTTACAGCTGTTTTCCGGAAATTTGTCATGGCATCGATGTTCGGAGTTTCAGAGGGCAATTCAGATGCACTGCTCAGAGCTGCTTGAAGTGGGTTTGCTATTCAGGGCCACATAGTAGTGAAGTATCTCTCTCTGGCAATGCAAAGCTGCCTCTCTTCTTTGACTGCACCAGGGTCTGGCAGTCTGAGCTGCTCACTCTTCTCAGCTACACACTGGATGCCCAAGTCCATATCAGGAGCTCAGAAAGTGATGCAAACCCACCCTTAGCCAAGCAACGTGTCTTCCTCCAGCAAGACCATTGTGTTTCCTCAGCTGCAGTGGGAAGTTTACACAAGCTGTGCTCTGAGCTCTTATAACAGCAGCGCCCTGTTGTCATCCTGCCATAAAATGCCTGTAAAGCATTTTAAATAAAAAATGAATGATGCTCTGAGTGAGCAATTCTGTGGACTCGGAGCTCTAATAAATCACCCATGTGCCCAGTGAGGGCAGTGCTCAGGAAGTAGAGCGAGGTTGGTAGGTTGCAGAGAGAACGAGGTTTTTCTGAAGTATTAAAGTGCACAAAATTCCTTTCTGGGCATGAAGAGGGGGGGCTGGGGTGGAAACAGGAAGAATAATTATAGGCCCTACATCTCTTTGATAAAGGAGACTTTCAATATTTCAGCCATACTTGCGTTAATTAGAAATATATTGGTAGCAGAGAATTGGAGCAGGTTTGTAACTAACCAGTCAATGTAGGCATCATTGCATGAAATCACTCTACAAGCCCAAAAATGTGTTTTGCTAACCATCCATTAAATCTTAATCTCAAGTTTTTCAAGCCATTAAAATTGCAGAGAAACTTTCCACTACAGCCAAGTAAATCAGGACCAACACTGCTTCTGTGCTTGCAGAAAAAACCAGGAGAGGCAATCAGCTCAGAAATGAGCATAAACTTCTCCTGGCTTTTCAAGTCTCATCTTTGTATTTTTACTTTAATATGAATATAATTCTTATAAACAGTGTTGGATTGGAAGAACCAGAAACAAAGCTCGGATGTAATTAAATGGTGGTTTCAGCTTTGCAGGATCTATTTATTAACTCCTCCCAAGAGGCCTTTGACCTGACTTGAAGTAACAATACCTCAGACTGAAATAACTGAATTTTCCAGCTTTCTTAAGACTTGTTCTCCCTTCTGAGATGACAGATGTTACCTTAGTGCAGATGGACCAGACAAATGGCAAAAAATCGTAATGTTGGTTCTCACCGTCTCTCAAGTCAAGGCAAAGTATTCTGACCTTTGGATAAAAATTCAGCCGCTGAAATCCTGAGTAGTCTTTGCCTTTGCTTTTGAGGAGAATCCGCAGAATTGGACACCACCAGCTTACGAGTGATACTGGATTAATTAGTCTCAGAGAACAAGATAATTTCCTTTAAAAAAGTACCTAATGTCTGCATCTGGATGTGTGTGAGTGGTTGAATTTTTCCAAGCTCTGAATGTGTAGCAGCTTCTGCTGAGCTGGGAGGGTCTGCCTTTCTAGGTATCCATTTTTAAAAGCTTTTGCCAAGAATCTGTTTCACATCCACCTCCATCGCCTTCAGTTAGTGAAGTGTGAGAACCTGACATGCAAATGACAACAGAGCCAAGCTATGGCTGAAGTCTTTCCTTTAATTCACTGACATTTCTGGGACAGTGAAACTAAAAATGTCTGAACATTCAGAAGAAGAGCTTTTGTTTTGTACACTAATAGTTCTCCTTGTTCTGCCTATGCAGTTGTCAGCATTTATTCTGATTCCAAACCCAGAAGTTTGGGGTGTCAAGCAGATACCAGGGATGATGAGGCTTATGAAGGCTGCCCTTATCCCTGCTCTTAAAATAAAAAGAAAAATATGCACTGGCTGCAGCCCCTCCAGTGCTCGCAGCCCCAACCCAAGCACTCATTTCTGTTGATGCCATGCTGACAAGGCTGTCAGCTTTTTGCTACAGAGAGAAGACCTAAAGACCAGGATGCCTGAGCAGGTCCCCTCTGCCAGCAGACTCTCCCCCTTGCTTCTTGCAGCACTCACAGGTCTGGCTGCAGTGATTCACTCAAGTCATCTCTCACTGTGTCCACTGATGCACATGGAAATAAGCTGACCTCTCTGTGGTGCTCAGGTGCTGTGATCCTGCAAAGTTAACTGAAGAAAAGGAAACCCAAACTCCAAACTACAGCTGTGAATGGCTCTCCCAAAATCACGGTGTATATAAATGCAAAACAATTCCAAGACTTCCATGCAAAATGGAGGAAATGTTTCTAGAGATGTATGGCTTGCAGAAGAAAAGGGGAAAAGGAACCCAAAGATGTAATTTGTGTTCTGTTTTAAATCTTACTTATGCTACAGGCTCAGTGAAATAGGGGACTATGTTGTCACAGGAAATACTGTTTTCTTTAGAGAAGGCAAGGTTTTTTGCCATGTACCTTCCCAAAATGGAAATCATGGAGTTAGGGGTTTTGTGCATCTGTTATTGTCCTTTGAATTTATCCTGGTGATGCTAAACAGGGAAGTTATTTGTCCCTTTTTCTTAAACGCCAGAGTCACTTCCAAGCAACACTCTCCAGTTTAAAGGCCTGGACTTCTGGCTTTGCAGAACCTTTCAGCTTCTCATATTCTTTGCAATTTCTATTGATAACACTGTCTGCTTTACTGCAGGTGACCAGCCACAGCTGGTGACCAGTCACAAGTGGTGTCCCCCAGGGCTCAGAATTGGGGCCAGTCTTGTTTAATATCTTCATCAGTGATCTGGATGAGGGAATTGTGTGCACCCTCAGTAAGTTTGCAGATGACACCAAATTGAGCAGGAGGAAGGGTAGGAAGGCTCTGCAGAAGGATTTGGACAGGTTGGATCAATGGGCCAAGGTCATTTGTATGAGGTTCAACAAGTCCAAGTGCTGGGTCCTGCACCTGGTTCACAACAACTCCAGGTAACACTACAGGCTTGGGGAGGAGTGGCTAGAAAGCTGCCTGACAGAAAAGAATCTGGGAGTCCTGGTGGACACCTGCCAGAACATGACCCATCAGTGTGCCCAGGTGGCCAAGAAGACCCAATGGCATCCTGGATTGTATCAGAAATAATGTGGCCAGCAGGAGTACAGAAGTGATCATTCCTCTGTACTCGACACTGGTGAGACCACAGCTTGAGTATTGTGCTTTCAGTTTTGGGCACCACAGTATAAGACATGGAGATGCTGGAGCAGGTGCAGAGAAGGGCAACAAAGCTGGTGAGGGGTCTGGAGAATATGTCTTATGAGGAGCAGCTGAAAGAACTGGGTTTATTTAGTCTGGAGAAGAGGGAGAGGACCGAGGGGAGACATTATTGCTCTCTACAGCTACCCGAAAGGAGTTCGTATTGAGGTGGGTGTTAGTCTCTTCTCCCAAGTAACTAGTGGTAGGATGAGAGGAAATGGGCTTACATTACACCAGGGGAGGTTTAGATTGAGTGTTAGGAAAAATTTCTATACTGAAAGAGTGGTGAGGCATTGGAACAGGCTGCCCTGGGAGGTTGTGGAGTCACCATACGTGTAGGTATTCAATAAAAGTGTAGATGTGGCACTTCAGGACACGGTTTAGTGGTCATGATAATGTAGGGTGGATAGTTGGACTTGATGATCTTGGAGGTCTTTGCCAACCTTAATTATTCTATGATTCTACGATTAGTACCTTTTATCCAAGGTCTGTCCACACCTTGCACATAAATTCTCTCCTTCCTTTGATGAAACAGATGTCTCACCACTCAGTTCCTGGGCTCTCAGAGAATATCCAGTCTGTGCTGGCAACATGGTAAGGGTGCAGAAAGTCTTGGTCATCCACAGCATTGCAGCTGTCTAGCCTCAACACAGGATGCAATACCAGTGCCAGACCCTGTGTGATGAGTGGGACGGGACGTCCCGGCAAGCCCCACACACCATGGCCACCCATCTGAAATCCTCATCCACGCCAGGCATTCTAATCTTACCTTGTGTATCAGCTCTACTAGCCACAGTCACAACCTTTCGGCTTTCCTCCCACAACCAGGGAATACATATGAAGCCAAACCTCAGGAAATTAGAGGAAAACAGAATCTCTTACTGGAAATGCTTTACTGCAGTTTTAACTTGCTGCACAGTTTAAGAAAGACCTCAAAGTTTCTCTCTTTGTCCTAATGACTTGAACATGAGCAATGTAGAAACTAAAAATATTCCCAGATGTGCTTCAAGCCCAGAGTAAATCAGAGGCAGGTTTACCCATGGGGTACAGCTGGCTCTGCACCAGCTCTGACTATGCTGCAGAGTCCCCCTGAGACCTCAAACCTTCCCACTCATCTCACACAGCTGCAGAAGTGGCTCTGTGGCTTTCTCAAAGACAGCTTCATCTTTAAATTGTCAATGACCATAGAACTTAAATTTCCTAAGGTGATTGTGTGGTGTGAATCAGCTATTCACTGGGCATTCAAGGAACTTTTTATCCCATGCTCACATCTACTGTTAGTAACTGAGCAGGCGTCCCTGCTTCCACTGACAAAAAAGTCTTAGCTTTATTAGCAACTAGGGATCCTTTTCAAAGCGGGTTAGAAATGCTTAGTTCAGTGTCTGTCAGAGAGATCCAGTAATCGTGCAATATATGAAACTCTGAAGGTAGTGTGCCTGTCATGCCACAAACACCAATAAATACAATTGGCTTCAAATTGAAGAATTTATACTATTTCATTTTGTGTGCCTTGCCATGTTCGCACATGCACGACTGGCAAATGAGATGACCTGCAGAGACTTTATAAAAGTACATACCCAGCTACATCTGGGAGGCTGGGAGTGGGGAATTGGAGGCATAGGATCACTGCAGTAGACGAAGCAGGCTATGGGATCTGGGTTAGGAGTCTACAGGGATAGAGAGACATATACTTTTATTTATGTTACTGGAGCACATGACCCTTATTGTTGCTCTATCACTGAGTGAGGGGGTAGCTTGCAGACAGCCACCAGGGAATGCACATGAGAATATCAGGGGGAGTGTGTATATTTAGAAAGTGACCTGGAAAAACATAATTCATAGTTTCTGTTGTGCTGAAAGTGAACCGAAGCCATATAAATGCTTTTCCTCTCTTACTGCAGATCAAGTGAAAACCTGGCTCATAGGGGCTGTTTTTCAGATCTGTATAGCTGCACAATTCCAATTAAAAGCTCCAAACTTGTTATTTGCTTGTGTAAACCCCCTGAACATCCTTGAGACAAGAAGTTTGTAGATGAGACATGGCATTTCATGCCTTTTACTCTTGTCAAAGCAGTTCTAGTTAAAGCCCCCTAACTGGGTCCTATCACCCTACCTTTGACAAAGGATGTCAAAGATGTGCCCTGCTCCAGAGAACAGCTGCATTCTGTACCAAAGACTGCTCCAGCAGTTGCCAGTTGACACTGTCTGATCATCAACTGACATCTGAGGAACATGCTTATCAGATTAAACACACACAACTTTATTTGCATACGATGTTTAAAGATGCAAAATAATGAGTTTATTCTGACATGAGAAAATGATAGGCATTCAATTGGAATATTGGAAACAATTACAAAAGAAAAACAAGACCATGAAGAAAAATGGATGAGGAAATATAAGAATCCTGTAGGGTATGCCATTAAAAATTGGCCCCTTCAAGTTTCATATTCCATTGTTCCCTTGTTAAAGATGTCTGCTCTTTTTTGAGGGCAAGGGAAAGCAGGCAACAGATACAGACACAGGTGCTCTTATTCCCTTCTCTCCCTTTCCAGTTTGGAATATCCTGGACTAGATATCCTTTCCACATGAGTGCCAACCTTCTTAGTCCCTCTGAACCAGTATGGGAGCACTGGGTAAAGTAAAGGGAGAGCAGGTTCCCAGCCAGTAGAAATTAACCTTCCATTTGGTTCTCCAACTTGGCGTATCTTCACTGTTCTTGTTTTTTCCTGCTTTAGCTTTTGAAAAACATTGTGCAAAACTTTCAAAATCACAAAACATGAGAAAGAAGCAATTTTTCGCAATTTTAGAAGGCTCGAAATATTGTTGCTAGAACTATAGCATCTGGTGCATGCACGGATATGAAGTGCAGATTTTTCCAATCTTAAAAACGTTTTATTTATCCACTAGGTTCCACAATAATGGAAATTCAGAAGTTATAATCAAGATCTGCATTTCAAGTTTAATACACAGGTAGTTATATTGAAGATAATGTGATCTGTGATAAAAAATTGAGTGCATTTATAAGGAATAAATCATGCCAGAAATCTGACTGTTGTACTTGATAGAATTATGAAAATAAATGGAAAATAAGAATAAGGTAGATGGATTATTTTGATTTTGCAAAGCATGTGAAAGTGTGGTATGAAATCGACAAAAAGATTACTTTAGGATTTCCTAGAAGATGAACAAATAATTGCAAAGAGATTAAAGAGCTGTAACAAGGGATAACAAATAGTTTTCATGATAAAATGTCAGGAGTTGTGTGATGAGATACAGAAAAGATTACTGTCGAGTACGACAAAGTTTTCAAGAAAGTGTGAGTTCTTTAAAAGTCTAGATTTTTATTATCTTTAGGTAGCAAAAGCAAAGAAAATCTTAGGAGACACCTTTAAATCTATAAGCATAATAATCACATTTCAAATTCAATGGAATCAGAACTGACTTTGAAAAAGAAAATGTAGGAGTTTAAAACTAATCAGAAAGTGAGTTTAATTTCCTAGTCATTCAGACGCCTCTGTAAATATTACCAATGCCTTCTGAAGAATTTTTGTTTATCATCCAGAAAATATATTACATGTATAGGTAGTGCTGAGATGAAGGGCTAGCAAAACCATAAAACACTGAGATGGTAATATAATGACGATTGAAAACATAAGAGCATAAATATTAACTAAATGAAATCTACCTGGGAAAAAAAATTATGTTTCTTGAAGCAAACAAGATAAAAAATTATAAACCATACACAAAGCTAAAAGAAAAGTGAATTGAAGCAGGAAAGGACTGGTGAGAGCTGGGACCGTGCACATAAGTAAACACAGATCAAGGTGGGCTGGGGTTGTCCACACAAGCTGTGCTGTAACTCAGTAGTTCAGTGGTACTTGTGAGTGTAATGAAAAGAGAAACAGAGGCAAGATTTTTAAAAGATTAAATCAAAACTACATAAAAGGAGCCAAAACTAAAATGGTGTCCATCAAATGGTAGAACTTCTCTACTTCCATCACCCAACCATCTAACCCAGTTTACATCTTCATGGAACAAGCTCCTTTTTGCCATTTTTTTTCTATAGGACTTTTATATCCAGGATAAAAATACTTTCCTTATAACGCTTGAGAGGTATTTTAATGCTATGCATTCTATGAATGCATTTACTTTCATTTCCTGCCAATAAGAAGGGCATGCAGAAAAATAAAACAGTAAAATGTATTAGAAAAAGTTGACTAAATCTTCCCAAAACTCAAGGCAGTCTTCCTCTGAGAAGAGAGCAAGGTTCTCTATTTTTATTTTAGTTGGAGACATCTCCTTACCCTTAATTGTGATACTGATAAAAACAGACAAGCATGACCTGTTGAACACAATTGTCCCTATAGTATTTTCCAGGTCCTGTAATTAGTAATAAGTCAAACAATCAGATATTGGTGCACAAATTGGTGATGCAAACAATATTTCCACACAGGAGGTGACTGCCTACAGGCTAATCTGATTTACTGAATTGAGAGGATGACGCTTGTCAAAACTCGTTCACAATTAGAATAACTTCTACCCAGGTCATCAGAAAAATGTCCTGTTCAAGACAAAGAATGTCCCTAAGGCACAGTTATAAAAATAATGGATGTTATCTACTAGCATGCTGTCATGGGGTTTGGAGTTAGGTTAGGGCCTTACCAGCATGCAGAAGGAATATTCAGTTTTCAGAGACAGTCAACAGGGTGTTTCACATTCATAACTACATGGATGTGAGGAGAGTGGAGACTTTGAGCAGGAGTCTAACAGAAGGAGACTGGGAAGACTTAAGAAACAGAAAACTCTGAAAGGTCAGATCATCTGGATGGGATACCTGGTGAGCACAGGACTCAGTGGGATCTTACCAATTCAAGGTCATCTTGAAAGGATAGCAGTTTCTCCTTTCTTTTCAGTTCTGCTCATCTTATTATCCATTTAGCCACCCTTTTCATACAGAAAGAGTGGCTGTAATTAGTGTATTAAGTATAATATATCCGCTCTGTAAAGCTATTGATTAGCATTTGTGGACACTTAAGTGTGGGCTGGAAGAGTGGCATAACATGTTTTTGTCTCCCACACATCAATGTTCAGACCACTTTTCTCAACTCCTTTTTAGCCCCTGAATGCAAATATCCTTCATAACATGTAATGAGCCCAAGAGTGGGAGGACTTTTTGCTTACCCCAGTGACCACTGTCTCTCTGAATGTTGTATCTCACTGTCACTAACTGCCAAAGCAGACCACAGACACTTTGCTCTGTTTCATATCATGCAACAGGTTCAGAGACAAGCTGATATCTTGTCATGTCTTTTTTACTTCCATGGGCAAAAGACGTGACTTCAAGTATCAGCATCATAGTGCCCTCACTAAGATCACCAGTACTAAACAACCTCGTCTGCTCCCCGACACATTGTAAACCGCTGATCCCTCTCTGCAGACATTAGGAAAGCTGTAGATATAGCAAGGAAGTTGCCTTCACCTCTGACAAGTGTCATGACTCTCACTTTAGACCTACTCAAAGGTGTAAGCAGCACTTTGGTGGAACATGAGGGTGATTTTTTTCCATTCTCTGTGAGACATGAAAAGACAGAGCTTTCCAGAAGTGCCTGTTCACTTTCCATTGGAAACATACATATATCTTCAACTAAAGAAGAAAGGATGAGAAAAGGGGGGATTGAGCTGTCCTGACTCATATACCATATACATAAGTTGCACAGATATTTCTCAGCCAGACATTTTTGTTCAAATGAATAATGTGTACGTTGCAGTTACTCATCAGCCTTTCTTGAATGGAGTGAGATGAGCCGTGCCATAACTTTAAGGTCTCAAATGTCCATTAGCGAAAGAAAAGTAGATTCTGGGTACATCAGTGGGTTTGACAGTTGCTTTTCAAGTGAAGAAAAAGCATTGGTATAGCTTTGGAAAATTCTCAGAATAAACCTATTAATAAAAATAATCACTAGGAAATAGACTTAGACTTGGAAAGTAAAGCTATATTTTTGCTACCAAACACAGTGAGCTATTTTCCCATCCTTGATGCCCTCTGGCATGATGTGGCCTATATCTGTGATGTCACCTCTGAGTCAGGTAGGTGCACCTAACCTCCCTGTTGAGAATGATCATTGGACCACAAAATGCAACATGACGTGTTGCTGACTGTATGTAAGAGAAAAATACAATCTAAGAATTATCTGTAGCATAAATATTTTCTGATTTTTTTTAAATTGTATAAACATGATGATCAGCAAGAAAATTAAACTACATTAATACCTTAGTGAAAAATGGCATATTTCTATGCTAAAACACTACCTGATTATTTATTCTCCCCATGAGTTTCTTTACAGATTCCTTTTAGGTCAAACAACTCCTAAGGTTCCAGTACTAATATATAGTTCAATAATTAAATTACCTACAGGATGATTCATATGAATCAAACATTTCTAAATCCTGCTATTAATGTCAATATATATAACAAGACCTTACACATTTTATGGAGATACAGAGTTGAAGACATGCAGAGATATGATGGCAGCATTCACAAGAAGACAGAGAATGTAAGCCTAATATTTTAGAGATCCAAGGGACCCATTAAATAATCTTGGCTTATTTCTCAAACAGCTGTTAATAAGAAGTACTTAACTTGTTAATTAAAAATTTGCCACTAATTACAGCTGCAGCTTCCTACCCAGCATGACTGAAATGGCAACTGATAAAATTAATTATTTGAATGTGAAAACAACTGTTGTGGTCATTCAGGAACTGTTGCTGCAATTGGCCTTGGTGAAAAAGGTGAACGACTCTGTGCTCGGCAAATACATTCCCATCTGGCAACACCCAGAGGACTCAATAACTGCAATTCCAATTACTGCTGCTATCTCCCCTGACCAGGCACTCTTCCGTCTTCTACACCTGACTGGGCAACTCAGGAAGCTATTTCAAATATGCACTAGCTACTTTCTAAACAAAGCACAACACACAGCAATGTCATTTTCTTGTTCATTTTTAAAGAAATTGGGTACATTGGGTAAAATCTTCTACTAGTTGATTATCTGTTTGAACAAAGGAGTGCTCTTCAGACTCAAAGTCATGATTAGGAAAGGCAACTAGAAATGAACTGACTGATAAACAAATACTAAGCAGCAACCCAAATATTGTGTGTATTTCACATGAGATCACGTTCTCATCCATGAAGTCTGCAATATGGTGAGGTGGGTTTTTTTTAAAAAAGAAAAACAAATAACAACCAACACAGAGAAGACTTAAAGACCAAAACTGAAGATCGAGGGAGGTACTCCTCCCCCTCTACTTGGCCCTAGTGAGACCTCACCTGGAGTATTGTGTCCAGTTCTGGGCTCCCCAGTTCAAGAGGGACAGAGATCTACTTGAGAGAGTCCAACAGACAGCTACAAGGATGATTAATTCAGGAGCTGGAACACATGCCTTACATGGAAAGGCTGAGAGACCCAGGGCTTTTGGTCTGGAGATGAGAAGATTGAGAGGGGATTTTATTAATGTCTATGAATACATGAGGGCTGGGCATCAAGAAGGCAGGGACAAATTCTTTTTACTTGTGCCCTGTGATAGGATAAGGGGCATTCAAGCTTGAGCACAGAAAGTTCCACCTCAACATGAGGAAGAACTTCTTTACTATAAGGGTTGCAGAGCGCTGGAACAGACTCCCCAGAGAGGTTGTGGAATCTTCTTC
>JANHGA010011216.1:114139-139591 GCA_027560355.1 Halcyon chelicuti | reverse complement strand
GGGAGCGGGGAGGGGGGGGCCCGGCGCTCGGCCGAGCTGGGCCGCGGGCAGCGGGGAGGGGGCGCCGGGCTCCCGCCTGTCACTTTCTGCCCCCCTCTCAGTACCGGGGATTTCCCCCCCACGGTCCTGCCGGAGCTTTGTTGTCTCCGGGGCGAGGGTGATGCTCCGGGCCCGGCCGCGCTGCTCTCCCCGCCGCCCCGGGGGTTGCTTCTTCAGCCCCCCCCAAGCTCCCCAGGCCGGGGTTTTGGGGGTAACGTCGGCGGGCCCGCTGCTGAAGGCGCCGTGTTGTGAGGAAAGTTCGGGGTGGCTGCGGTGGGTTCTGAGCCCCGGCTCGTCCCGAAAGTGTTGTTTTTCGCTCCCCACAGCGGGGAATTCGGTGGCTGGAATAACGGCCGGGTGCTGGGCAGCCCTGGGGATTTGCTCCCCGGGTTGGACTCTCTGCGGTGGTCTCAGGCCGTTGCTGGAGTTGTTAAGGCCCCAGTCGTACAAAGACCCGCTGGCGAGCTTAACTTCCAGGGATCGTCCAAGAACTGGACTCCTGACGAACGTCAACGTTGGCGAGATGGGAATCGGTGTCGTGCTTTTGATAGCAGTACGTGGTTATCGTTGGCTGGCTATATTTGGTCAATGGTTTGCTCAAATGTATATGTCGTGATCTGTTTTTCCATGGCCTTCAGCTGGGAAGGCCAAACGTCTCCATCTGCGCTTACGGTCTTGCTGGTTTGTGAGGTCAGGTATTACTGGTAGGCTGATCTGAACGTTTTTTTGGTTTTGTACCGATTAAAAGGGAAGTTGTGTGTCAAAATGTCTGAAATCAAATGTAAGGGGGCAAACTAACTGCCTAACTCGAGGAATACTGGAAGAAGCCTTCTAGAGACTTGCAAGAACCCAGAAGTAGGAGTTCGGGCATTAATGCCGCGTTGAAATAAGAGTCCCCTCTACGTAACTAGGATGTTTATATTAAAATTGCTGCTGTTTCTGGAGTTTAATTATGTCCTCGGTAATGTTAAAAAGGCGGTTTGAGTGCTCGGTTTATTAAGTACTGTGGAGCATGCTGAACCGTGAACTGAGGCATGCCTACGTATTTCAGTGGGGCATCACGGTTAAACGGTGGTCAGCAGAGAGCCTGTGTCATCCCGGCTTCGTGCTGGAAGGATAGCCACAAAAAAAGAGCTTTCCTGAAACGCTTTGGTATCGCCCGTTTCTGATTGGTACTTACGCATCTCGTGCGAAGTGGCAGTGTTGTGATCAAACTGGGCAGAGTTTGAGAAAGCCGTAATTTGATGGGGTGGAAAGAATGAGAGGAAGATACAGTTGGGCCAGTACTTAACTACATGGTGAAGAACAGTTGAAGGTAACAGCCCGAAGCGTAGTTCTTTCCAATAGTTGCCATTAGTTTTCTGTTTGTTTGTGAAAACCAGATTGTGTTTCTATGATGCTTTGGCTTTAAACACATGAAAAACGTTCAATAATCAGTCAAAAATTTAGAGAGATGTGGGTAAAAACCCCCATTCTTTAAACGCGTGACTCTCCTTTGAGTTAGTTTCCTACAAAGTTGGACAGAAAAAGACTACCCAGGAGTAAAGGACGTCGTTTTCATTTGTTTTCTTTTTCATGGCAATGTTTTCCTTCTCAACCTGAGATGCCATTGATCCACTTTCATCTGTGTGTGGAAACCTAGAGTGGCTTCGGGATTGAGCTCCCAACGTATGTAGAGCTGCAGGTCTGCCTGCGACTTCCCTGGCCTACAGCTGAGGAGATGTATTATTTATTACGGGGATTTAATGCTTTAATTTCTTTGTGTTTTAGCACTTAAAATAGGTATAGTTTAACGTGGTTGCTCGGTAAAACACCTTAACAGAATTCTAAAAGCTGGGCAGCATAATTCAGGGTCTTCTGTTCCTTTAAATCCTAGAGATACAATTACTAATCAACCCTTCATTTCCATAGACCTCCAGCTCCTGCAGCCAAGTCTGTGCTGGAAAGCCCACCGCTGGGTTGGGTGGGGAAGGTCACTCCTGGGAAGCTGCTGGTGGGGCTGGGATTCCCAGTGGTGTTGGAGGCGATTCCCACACTTCTGCAGCGCCCACCTGAAGGGGCTCAAAGGCTGGTCTCAGAAGGGGCTTCTGGCTGCTCTCACAACAGCCTTCTAACAACTCTGACCTGTGGAAAGATTCTGGTATCACCAGCTAGAACTAAAAGACAAGACAGGTTTGGTTTGTTTCTGGTTTTTGAGCCCGAGTTAACAATTATTTTTCACGTATCCCAGGTTAGCGGCTCCCCAGGCTCTAAGTTAGAGAGTTTGATTTGAATTAGCAAGGAACCTACCAGGGTAAAATGTAGGCTGCTGTGACCAGAAAGACGGTGTTTGGGCCACGCTTGTATTTGTCTTTAACAGTCTTGGAGTTTGCCGCCTTACCTTTCTTGGTAGGTGAACGTGTTAAGTTTCTATTTAGCCGACGTAGGCGGATGTTTGCAGAGAATCTTTATGATGCAATGCTTCCAACAATTTAACTTTTCTTCGCTTGCAGTCCTCGCGTTCTTCTCTGGCTGTGGAAGGATCAATCTTCCTCCTTAAAAAGCACCAAAGAGCTTGGCATAAATAACAGTCCACTCAACCATGGGATGTCTTGGTTTTCAGCTGGGTTATTTAATTCTGTTTGTACGTAGATTTATTTTAGTCTTTTTTCCTACTGTTATTTGTGGCAATTCTTTGCGCGTGGAAGATCAGTAACTTGAATGCAGCCCGTAAGTGCCAAATTAGTTTCTGAATCAGCAGCGAGTGCGTGTTGTGGATGTTCCTTCTGGAAAGCAGTGGGCCAGGTGGGTGGCCCCTCGTGCCCATCTGGAGCCCCACTAATGTCTTTCTATGGGCTTAAGAGACCACATGCACAAAGCAGCTTGCAGGAGGAGAATCTCATCTCTTAATGGCTCGGGACACAGATCTGGAAAGTGGCTGAGCTGCCTTTTCAAAAATACCGTCAAAACTTTTCAAAAGCGGGGCGCTTGGTTTCTTCTTTTGGGCTTGTTCAGTTGTTTGGGTGCTTGGGACCCTGTACTGGGTTTTATTTTGTCCCAGTGGAAGTGGGTATCGAGATTGCCATTGATTGTACCGATAAAAAGGTAGAAGATACATGTTGGAGTGCTTGCATGTTGTTAAGGACCTGCTTATTCTATTTAAGAGTTATTTGGATGTTTGAAACCACTGGCTTTCCCTGGCCTTTCTTTGTAATTATTTTTGGAACTATTAGGTGGAATAATACTGCTCAATCAGTTTCAAATAGGCCTGCACAGGACCCAAAGCCTGTTACTTGGAATAACGTTTTGGAAGAGCACTGGAGACAGCTAACAAAGAAAGCATCCTGAAACTAGAGTTAAACCAAGTGGGATGCTAATAAAGCACAGAGTTAAGAACTGAAGGAGCGCTGACTCCTTTCCTCTCTTCAAATTCCAAGTTCTTTCTGATAGCCATACCTGGATTTTTGCATGGAATGTCTTAGAAAGGACTTGAGGCTTTGTGCTGGCTTTAAATCAAGGAACAATCTGTCAAAAACAGGTATAAAGTCAGAGTATGTATGCATATATGTTTAGCCACACACTCAAACGCCCGCGTGTTTACAAATGAGTATATAAAAGCACTGTAAAAAATAGGGGCTTTAAAACAGTACTTAAAACGAAAGCGACGGTGTGGCCCCGGAGATCTGTATGTTGAGCTTTTCCTCTCTGAGCTGTTGTTGGGATGCGGCACATGGCAGCAGGAATCAGTCATTACCAGGAGATGGCTATTCATAGACCTTTGTGAAATGAGTTGGTCATCTCGGTTCATCTGCAGCCTGACAGGTGTTGCCATCGCAAAAATCTCCATTCCCTCCTGTCCTTCCCGGGGGAGTAACCACGGAACAAAGCGTGGAGAGTGGCTTTGAGTGCTGGTTTGTTGGCTTGGGGCTGAGGGACGTTGGAGAGGGTGATACGGAGAGCTGGAGATACCCAGGAAACATTTGTCACTTTGGTATTTGTATCTTTGGTTTTGTTTTCTGAAATCCTCTGTTTGGGAAGCTTTACATTTACTTGAAAAAGAACATGGTAACATGGCTGGAAATTATTTTTGAGGGGTTTAATAACTTTATCAAAGAAAGAATAAAGGATTTCATTTACTAAAAAAGGAAAAAAAAAAAGGAAAACAGCGTATTGAAGAATTTAGCCAGAGGGAGAAATGAAATAAAGTAAGCAAGCAGTATTTTAACAATTATCTGGTCACGATATCTAGTAACTGAGACCTATAGAAGCAGTATGTTCATTACATTATTCCCATATGTCGTGGAGGTGTAGCCCAGGATTAAAAAAAAATTAGACTGTATTCTCATAATTTGAGATTAGTCTTTATTTTTAGTGGCATTAAAACCAAAGCGGGTTTTGTGACTTACTGAAGGAGGAGTAATCTGAAATGTAAATAGCATCTTAAATATTAGGGCCCTTGGTTTGCAGCATCAGTAGCCCGGCCTCGCTAGGAAAAAATTCCCAAGTGAGGGAACCAGAACAGTTGTCAATTGTTTGCACAGCAAATCCTGTTGGATCAAATGGTGATATTCTCAACATTTAGATAAAGAGAGGCTTGCGATAACGCTGCCGCGGACCCCGCTGCCAAAGGCAACAAACGCGGCCCAAGTGAGGAGCAAAAGTAAAAGTCGGCCAAATAGGAGGTAGGCCTATGTCTCATAAATATAGATAATCTCGTTTTTCCCCTCATTCTGCCTCATGTTTCAAACCCCTGTAAATCACGTTTCCATTGGCCAATTGCAGCCTTTATTTTAAGTGCTGGTAGCTGGTTGCCAACGCGTTATTTAGGATTATCGGTTGTGACAAACTAAACTCTTCAGCGGAATGTGTAAAACCTTTGGGTTTGTTTTCGTCCTTTCTGCTTTTAACTGTACGCCTCAGGTCTGGTTTTATGTACATATGTGTGTACACGTGTGCATTTTTAGACACACGTCTGAGCACGTACGTGTGCATATAAACTATGAGCCCCACCAGAATGGGTAGAGGTTCCATGTGTGTTGGTAGGGCTCGAGCTGTAGCATTGACAAGAACAGGCAGCTGGCACTGGCTTTGTATTTTGACTGTGTTTGCACCTAATCCTTTATTTTTATATATATAGATATATATATATACAGATATTTCTAAATTATAGATGTTTCAACTGTGCTTAATTTTTTACTTTGAAGACTAATGCCATGAAAATTTAGGCATCTACTTAACGGGTTTTCTATGTAAGCAAGCTGTCGATTGGAATTTTATTTATTTTCAATTTTATTTATTTTCCATGTGTGTAGAAGGCAAGCACCAAAAAAGGTTTTTGCTGGATCCCCTCATCCAACCCCGAGATGAGAGGAAGATTTTTTTTAATTCTTTTTTTTAGTATCTACTATTTTTGTAAGAAAACTGGACAAACAACACCACTGATTACAGAAACAAAGTAAGCAGAAATCTGTAGCGAGCTGATTTTTTTTTCAACAGAACTTCCTTTTGTCTTCTATGGCCTTGGGGCAGAAGGGGTGATCCCTTGCCCTCTTTGTGGGGAAGAAGCTTGGCTAAAGCAAATTACAAGGAGGATCAGATTTAAGAGGCAGACATGTTGGGATAAATTGGGGATTCAACACGGTCTCGTTATGTTGGTCTTGAGCATGGCCACTGGAAATGTGAAATAACATTGTAAGATTTGCTGGCCTTTCAAAGTTCAGATACTTTTCGTGATGCATTTTGAAGCCTCGAGAGAAAAAGCCTAATATTCTGGTTTGCAACCATTTGTTTTCAAGTTCTCTGGCTTTTTATTTTCCCTTGAAGGATCAGACTGTGTTTCTCAAGGAGAACCCCTTTTGAGAACCTAGCCCGTTCCCTCAGAAGACTCCGGTTCGTGCTCTCTCAGGAAAGGTTAGACATTTTTAAGACAACTCTTTTGAAATCTTTTCCCTCCTTCAACATTTTGTCACACAGGAGTTCTCGCCGAAGGGACTTTTGGCCGTTGCAGAAACTGTAATCTAGTTAAAAGGTTTGTTTATGCTTCCCATCCCTGCTCTGCTGATGGTATTGGAGCGCGGGCCAGAGCCAGGCTCGCTGTTTACAGCAGTCAAACTTCAATTAAAGCTGCAGCCTTCGCCTTACTCAGTATCAATATGTTCATGGCAGCTGCAAATAATTGCAGGAAGGATGGAAGTCGAGTGGTGGCCTATGATTTTTCTCTTTCTCAATACATTCGCTCGTCGTTCTTCTTGTATTTAGAATCCTGCGTACGCTGTCAGACTCAGAAGTGCTTGGCAGAAGCTCTCTGGAAGGCCGGGATCTCTGTTTGGGACTGTGCTTTTTCGAGGCAAAACGTTCATTGATTTCAGAGGAGTTTTTGCCCTAATCAGGGGCTGTAGGGTATATTCCTCTCTATCAGAATTCTGCTCCCACAGCCACTGCACAGGCTGTTGTCCAAACTCCAACTACCACTGACTTTGCTCCACTAAGATATTTTAAACGTTGAGGGCTGCGAAGTCCAATCATTTCAGGGTAGCAAGAATGTGCTATATTTAGTGGACAATAACTCAAGAATGTGCCTGTTTAGAAAAAAAACCAATAATAGGCAAACTAAACCCATAGATTTCATTTAATACTTCAAACTTCAGACCGACGTTTGGGTTTAAGGATTATTTTAAAGCCCCTTGAGTTGTTGAGAGCCTTTCAAAACACGCGTGGTTTTCCTCGGAGCCGGCCTTGGTGTTCTTCAGCCAGGAAGCACGCTGTGCGTCTGTAGGCCATCTGAACTGAAGCAGCAAACCCTATCTGGCCCGTAGGCCATCGGTTCCTCACCTCTGTTTTAAAATTAGTAAAATCATTTGCGGCGTGATTCATTTCTAAAAATGACTTGTCCATCTGTGCCGAGCGTTCCAGCTCTAAAGTTGCAGTGCTCCCTCCGGTAGCCTTGGATGTTTCGTTCTGAAAGTCGCGTTACTCCTGTCAACGTCTTCGTCGACCCTTTGGCCAGGTTGTTTTTTCTTTTGAGAAAGACGTTTCTGGTAGGCATGTAATTTGGGGTAGCACAACATTGCTGTGAAAGGTGATTTTAAGTTTTTGAAGTATCAAGGAAATATTTGTACTCTTGATAGCTTGTTATTAAAAATCTATATATGAAATCTTTACATTCAGGGAAAAAAAAAGGGGTCTACTCTGTTTTCACTGATGTCAGTGCTGAAATATTTATTAACTTCCTTGGGTGCTGGATCAAGCCCTAAAGCTGAATTTTTCATGAATTCTAACTTTACAAAAGTATTGGGAAATGAGGAGTTCTAAGCATGTAATGATCCCAAAAGCTGGTCATGAGGCAGCTCCTTAATCAGCTGCTACGTGGATTCCTGGTGGCTCACCTCCCAGATTCGGGTTTCTTCCTGTGCTCGTGGCTTTTGCCGGTCTCTTTCCCATGCTCCTTTTCTTAAAAACTTCACAGTTCTCAATAATTATTTTTTTTTTGGTAACTCATTATCTGATGTCGGAGTTGTGCTAAGAATCTGCAGACACGTGGTGAGGTAGAATTGAATGAGCCTATCCCTTAAACTGAAAAATAAACAGCAAATTGTAAGAGAATAATTGTCATTTTATTTTTCTGTCATGTAAAAGGAACTTGTAAATGCTTTGTGCCAGTAAAGGTAGGAACTGCGTAATTCTTTTTAACTATCAGAGCAATAACTATTGTTTTGTCAGAGAATGAATGTATAAACTTTTTAGAACCCACTGTTTACCATTTTTTCTTTTATTTGAAAATAGTTAATTGACTTTCTCCAAGTATTGATCTAAGCTGAATAAAAACAAGTTTAACTTCATTCAGGTTTTTGGGGAAGTTCTGGGTTTGATACAAGAACCCAAGACACAGTTATCCCATAGTTGGAAGTACATCATTTTGATTTTTGGTATTCCCAAAACAGCAAAAAGAAGGGTTAACAGTCAGCTTTTGCTAATTATTGCAGATAATTATAATACTTTCTGTACACTGGAATTTATTTATAGTATCTGTATGCCTAGAATGTTTCTGAGCTTCTATTGTGGAAAAAAACTGAAATACTTTGTAGTTTCTATTTTCGCAGATAGTCAAAGTTCCTATCTAATATAACAAACATTTTCACATAATGGTGGTGAGTGGGAAGTTATTAACTCCTGACAACTGGTGAACCTTAAACTGAGGATCTCTTAGAGCATCTCCAGTTATTGTTGTCCTGGAAGAAAGCCCCTTACAGAGGATTCTGTTTCATGTCCCGGTGCAGGGGCTGGAAGAAGGTAGTTGTCGTGTGTACGAGAGGTCTCCCAGGACAGGTGGTGGTCACAGATTAGGTTATACGAAGCTGTATGGTCATTGACAATTTGCATATAATTACTGCTTTTCTTTTTTTCCTTTTAATCTCTGTATTAATCCCGTCCAGTGTAATCCACAGTTGTTCTGCCCTCAATTTGCATAGACTCTCCCCTTGTTTACTTTTGCCTCGCTCACCTACTTTATTTTGTCCTAATAGAAACATCTCAGAACTTATTAACTGTTAATGAGTCTGAGTAGCAGCGTTTGATGCTCAGCTTGGTGTTTTTCCTACGTGCCAGTAGCGCGGCGAGTTCAGAATGCCACAAATAAACCTGAAACTTCAGAGAACGCATCGCTGGGTAGAAATATCTTCATTTGGGGGCAAACAAAGGATGGTGAAGCCTGCCTCACCGGAGAGACAGCTTCCTCAGAGCTGCCAAGGTGCTGCCCGTGGAGAAGTCTTCCTGATAGTCAGTCACTGGGGTATTTGACATTGGGTACACCTATTTTAAGGGAAGCTGGTGTTTTGCTCTCTGAGAGAAGGGAGGATTGTAACCGAAAGCTTCTGTAGATGCCGTGTGGTGTGGGAGTGGGAAGGAAGGCAGCAGTGAGACGTTAGGAAGCAGCAGGTTTTGGGGAGGGGGGTCGGCGGTCAGGAGCAAAGCAGCGGTGCGGGGATGCCAACGGCAGCAGGGAGGGAAGGGGTGGAGGCAAAGGAAACGTTTGGGGAAGAGTGGAAGGCTGGGGGCAGGGGTTCTGTGGAGGTACTTGGAGGTGTCACAAGAGTTTGGAGGCGTTTGCAGAACAGGGACCACGTGGCTGTGCGTGGCCTGTTCGCGTGGCGGAGGGAAGGAGATCCAGTGACGGGCAGGGTGGTGACTATGGCAAAAAACTGGTGGCCTTACCAAACATAAAAGCGCGAAGCTGCCCCATGGCTTATCTTTTCACACACAGTATCAACTAGAAAGTGCTGCTTGATGGTGGTCTTTACATACAAAAAAAGTCTCCGGATGATTTAGAAAGGGAGATAAATAGGTATCCAACTACTACCGCATATATAAATAGCTTCATAATACCGTCACTTGCTGCCTCAACTTGGAGGAGCTTAAGGTTGTCACAGTGGAGATCATCAGGCGTGTTTGGACACCGAGCCCCACTGTTTTCAAATGATAACTGGTATCAGTAGCAAAGAAGTGCTTAAATATCTCGGAGGACTTTGGCCTAGACGTTTAGGTTTCCACAAGAAAAAGTCTCTAGGCAACTAAATACATGACTTGAGTTCAGTTTTTTCTTCTCTGTCTTACTTCAGTTCTGTCTCGTGGCTGCGAAATCCACGTCTTGGTTGGAGGAAAGCATCGGAGAGTTCTGCCGGTCTCTCTGACAAAGATCGATGGGTTTAAGTTTTCATTGGGAAAAGCATCCCATGGTTAGATCCTGAGAAGGGCGACTGGAACGCTCCGTGTGCCTCCCGTGACTTGCCAGTGTTTTGTTTACTTGGGCTATATTCCTTCTTCCTTGTCTCTTGAGTAAACAATTCGAATCCACTGCTGCACACGCAAGTCTTTTTTCTTAGTTATTTCTGAACCTTCCCATTTCTTTTATGCATCCTTTTGCCATCAGATGACCAGAAGTAAACAGTCTTCCTAGCGAAGGGAAACCACTGATTTATGTGGGTTATTCTAATCCAGCAACATGCAAGCAAAATCAAAAAATAGTTTGACTACCTAATGATTCAGAAATGCAGAAGTGTTGCCAAAAATTGTAGCATTTGTTAGCTTTACACTTGAGCAAATGCATTCCGGTAGAGAATTTAACTTCTTTGTTTTATCTTTAGAGTTTTAAGGCTTCACCAAAACAGAAATGTGTGTTTTACAATTAACAGAAATAGGAAAACTGGTTTTTCAGTTGCTGGCATCTTCCTTTTTGGAGAAGTATTTCTAAATTTATACATACCAGGAACAAACATTCTTCCATTGAATACAACCAGAAACATTGGGGGGGGGGGGTTATTGAACAGGAGCTTCAATATGATTTAGCATTTTCTAGTTGGAGGTAGTGGTCTGAAGTACGGCTTACGCCACAGGAAATACATTCAGTATACCTTAGTGAGAAAGGGAGTATCTCTAGAATACCAGCAATTTCGGCGTGTTTTGAGTGCTTAAGTGTTTCAACAGAAATAGGAACGACAGTTTTTGAGGAAGCCGAGCAGAAGTAGGAACCAGATGTGTTGATTTTGTAAGCATTAAACAGTCTGCATTTTAAGAATTATTCTCTGATCCTTTTGAATTCAATGACTGACTATTTTATGGGCCTCTTCTGGACAGAGTTTTTCTGTGTATATTTGCCAGTCAGAACTGGAGCCTCAGTATTCCTGTGATATAGAATAATAGTAGTAATGAGGAATTTCTTATTTTCCTTGACTTCTGTGAAAACTATTTTGGACCTAACACAAGAGGGTGATTTTACATAGTTCAGTAAAGAACCAAAAAGGAAAAGTGGTAATTTAGGAGTCACAGTAGAAGGGACTTTATAATGTGAGAAACTTGATTTCCAAATCTGATTTCTCTTGGATAGCTTAAATTTCAATTGCTGATACTATTCCATGTCAGCTTCTTAGCTTGGCTACAAGGGAATATCTTTCTGCTTGCGAGAAATGAACTTCATTTTTTCTTTGTTTCTCCTGTTCAGGACTTAAAAAAAACACCTTAGCCACCAGACAACCCAAAACCTGTCCCCAAATTCTTCAATGTATGTTTTCCTATAAACTACATCAGCTGTACAACACTGTCTTAAATGAATATTCTGATACAGTTCTGCCAGAACCAGGAAAAAGGGATTTGTTCAATCAGCTGAAATAAAATTATCTGCCAAGTAGCAATGAGTTACTTGTGCATTTTCACCATGATTCAGCATTTGATGAAAAATAAGTTAATAAATATTTGCTTTTAGCTAGAAAACCAGATTTGAGGGGATTTATTTTCTATTTAGATTTTTCTATAGTAATACACGGGTCAAGTGACTGATTCCAGACAGGTGGGGGGGACCGATGTGCCAATGCTCATTCTCCATGAAATACAAATACATGCTCAGCAGCTGGGTTATCTCTGCTCATCTTTCCTGTTAAAGGTTTTTTTTTCTGTTATTAAAAAAAAAAATAAATTCAACTTAATTGTTTTGGATAAAAATGAGGAAAATAATGAATTTCTGCAGTATTACAGTACGAAGTATTCAACGGGCAATACATGGCCACGTGAAATGTTTGAGTGCTGCCATTGTTTTCACTTATTACCAGGGAGCTTTACCTCTGACATGACTTTCACTATGACTTTTTCCTTTATTTTCAAGTAGAATGCCTTTTCTACGTTGAAAAACAAGTCATACATTCCATCAGCTAGTAATTTATTCTTCTTTTTCTCCCAGTGTTATGTAATGTGATTCGGCGCTACCATTGTGATAGTAAATGTTCCTGACATGGTTTTGGTAAGAAAACTCCAATGTCTGGACAGAAGACTCTCCGTTTCTGTAGAGAAGATAATTGTTCTCCTAAATTTGAATAGCAGTTATGTTTGTGTGTATGTAGGTGGCTTTTTCTGAGGCTGCTTCATTCGCTGGCCTTGTCTCCCAGGCTTTGCTTCCCTTGGAGATGGATGGGTTTGTATCTCTCCAAGAGGTGAGCTTATGTCCAGTAGTGAAGTGTAGCTTTTTTTTTTCCTCTGTGCAGTGGAAAAAGAAGTTTGTGACTTGAGCAAAATGCTTTCCCCATTTCTGTAGAGACTTGTGTGTTTAGTGTCCAAAAACTTTTCCATAAATACAGCTATAGAATACCTAAGGCGATTCAATTCATCTTTTCAAGGGCAAAGGGGTTTTTTTCTTTTCTTCTTTGATTAAATTTTTTGAGAAAGGGAGCTGTCAGAATGAACTTTATAGTTTTTCCTTTGTTGAATTGACACTCCATAAAATTTTATTTTAGCAGATTCGATACAAAAAAGGAAGAAAACAATGGAGTACAAGTAGGGCACAGAAGAAAGTTGTAGGCTATTAAATCTTTTCAAGGAGAAAAGGAAGTAGTTCAGTGTGCTCACAGAGGTTCCTGTGTCAGCGTTTGGGAAGCCTGGAAGAGATTATCTGCAGCCAACAGTAGGTAACGAAGGACAGGATGTGAAAGGAGCGCTGAGCTACCAGCGTGGAGGAAATGTGAGCTATTAGCCCGGTTCAAAACTGGTTTGGCTTTAGGTGTCTTCTCACTGCGGTTCTTGAGCTGCAGTGTGAGAGGGTTTTGAGCACACAGATCAAAAAGTGAATGGTAATGTCTGGAAGCAGACATTTTAATAGGGGGTTTTCTGCCCTTTTTTTTCCCCCTTTTTTTTGTGTGTGAATTGCTCTTTAAGGAGGAATGATAGCAGTGCAACAGATCAATGGGAGCGATTGAGCACTGCATTCACCTGCCTGTTCTCACGGGTGGTTTTCCTCCCCATACCGCTATCCCCACCCATCAGCATTTGGCTGAGAATTGGCCCCTCTCTTGAGGGCACGGGCAGGATTAAAAGAATTAGGTAAGGGTCACTTGGCCGGGGAGTTCGTGTCATGATCTGTCAGCTCAGCTCTCTCTGGCAGGTGAGTCGGGTATTCAGACCCGTGTATCACTCTACCTGTGGCACTGCTGTCCTGCTCCACACCCCGCTGAGGCTTCTCAGCTGGGTTCTTACTTTGTCAAAAGGACATCAACAGTTTTGAAAAGAATCTCTCCGCTGTCCTCCCAACCCTGTGGACTGGTAACGCTTCTGGAACGTGCACTGGAGAAAGTGGGGTGTGTTCGTGTTGAAGAGGGGGGCAGGTGGAGCCAGCCAAGCTGTGCTGAAGCTCAAGTCAGTAAGATCTGTCGTGTCCTTGCCAGTCGAGACTTGCGTTAGGCTTGCACGTAGCGTGAGCGTAATCCTTCACTCAGATGCCATTCTCCCAGGAAGTTACTTGTTATTTTAGGTGCATGGGATTGGCCTGGCTTGGTGCTTTACTGATACTGACCCTCTCTGATAATGAGGGTCGGTATCAACACATAACAACGTCACAGAATATGCCTGTGCAAAGACTTGGACAAGCACGAGCACGTATGGAGCCTGTAACCCAGATGTGTGTAGCTCTGTCTTGGAGTTGCACTTCGTTGCTGCTAACTTTCTGGAGTCGTAACAGCCTGTGAATTCCTACGCTGTGAAAGATCATGTTTGTCCTCCTTCAGCCCTCTTGCACGAGTGTTTGCCGTCGCTTTGTTTTAAGCTAAGGTACAACTGGGTCTTCGCTTCTGGCTTTTTCCTGCCAGTGTCAGGTTCTGCCTCTGTACGGTGGGCTGGGCTGGCGTTTCAGCAGATTACGAGCAGAGATTTGGAGAGAGTTAACTGACAGCCTTCCACAAACCCCTGTTGATCTCCAGGAGACACTGGCTTCTCTTAGGGGGGAGTTGCAATGGTTGGCTGGAAAACTGTGTGGTTTCTGTAGCTGGCTTCTGATGGGAGACAGTTAAAATGAGATTAAGTTCTACAGGTACCAGTACCCAAGAACTTACTTTATCAAAGTCAGTCATGCAAGGAACTTGTTCTGGGTATGCCACTTGTCCTTGGTTTAGCCAGGGAAGTGAGAATTGCCACAACAGCCTGAAAGCAGGTGAGCGTTAGCCAGGCTGCAGTGGTTTGAGAAGCAAGAACTTGTCATTTCCACGGGCATGGAGATGCTCATTAGATATGTCACATTCAATAAGCAGTTTATTGTGCAGTTTACTGACAACTGACAAATAGAACAAATACATCTTGAGTAGTAGCTGGTTTCGGAGAGGTCGGTGGTCCCCGCGTCGATCGCGTTCGTCTCAGTTCACGATTCATTACAAACCGAGCAGGTACAGGAGGATGTGCCTTTCATACCCCAAGATAAAAACCTGGCCGTTTGGACTCTGTTGAGGCAGCGTGGTCCACGTTGCTGTCTCGTGCTGTGCTCTGCACCCCGGAAAGCCCATGTGCAATTGGTTTAGTCCGGAGTGGATGGAAGATGTGCCTGTGGACGGCGCGTTTCACACAGGTCCAGCTGCCCGAGTGTGGGATAGGTCTAGGTGAGAAAGGAACGCTGCTTTAGATCCCTATCTTTGCTTTGTGTGAAGATCTAGAAGGAGAAACGCCAGTGTGGCGATGAGGGGAATGGGCTGTTCTCCTGACTAGCCTTTGCTTTGTTTTTTTTATGCCCTGGTATTACAAACCTTTATCGACCTTTCAGTAACAACACAGAAGCTTGGGTGCCGTTTCCCGATTCGTCTTCCAAAGCATAAAATGACTTTGTGTTTTCCAAAAGGCCACACAAATTATCACAAAGCGCTTAACTTACCAGAATCTTTTCTGCATGTTTTTGGTTTCTTGTCCACTGGTAACTTTCAGAGTTAGAACAGTGCAGTAAACCTAAACTGGATGTAAAATTGTGCCCGTGGAGAAATTCCGTGAGGAGTCCAGAGTAGTGCCTTTTTCTGCACCGAGGCTTCCACTAGATTTATATATTCTGCAGATTTTCTAGCACAGATAAAAGGGCCCAGATCAATGATACAATCTACCAATTTAGACCGTAGTTGCTATTTTTAAGTAAGTGATACCTTAAATTTTTGCCGTAGGGGTTTGGGAGCATCTTGTGAAGGAACATTTGTCCTCTGACCATTTTGGATTATAAGGCCAGAATAAATACGGAAGGGAGAGCATACTGAATTTATAAAATATCCATCGGAGTAGAACAAAAGGATTCTTTTTATCTCCTAACTGAAAAATACTCCGATTCTTCCCCACCCCCAACAGAAGGAATAAATGAACAAAGAGTTCAACTGAACTGAGACGCCAATGGAAGCAGAAAAGGTGAAAAGCCACAACCAGTGAAGGAAGATGAAAAGGAGGGCCATAAATTTTTTGTTGTGTGGTACACAGGTTGTTAACGCTGTTAATGATTGAGCTGTTTATGGGGGCTTACAAAGGGTTAGTAAACTACTCTGAATCAGCCAGAAAGGAGCAAAAGCGAGGTTAGCAGGATGCCCAGCGAGGACTCGGAGGGTTTCTGGCAGAAGTCTTTCTCTCTGACGAAGCTCCCCGAGCTTGGCGAGGCTGCCCCGGGTGAGGAACTCAAAACACAGATGGCTTCGGGGTCTTTGCTGAATTCAGCAACTGGATGTATTCAGGCTGAGACGCTCCTCTGATGCTAATAACTATATAGCACTATTAAGTTACCAGCGTGATAGAGTTACAAGGAGCGTGGAAGTTTACAGAAATATGCTGTAATACTTGCTAGACCTGTAAATCTAGTTTGGGGGTTGGGTGTTTGGGGTTTTTGTTTTCTAGGGTGTTGTGTTTTGGTCGGGGTTTTTTTTTTCATAAATGCAAACTTTCTAAAATCAAGTGATAGTTACATATTTGTTATTTGCCCTCGCTTAGTTGCTAAAGACATCGGGAAAATAGTGTTACTAATACCTTTGTTACTAAGAACATCCAGCTTGTTCCTTATCCCTGGTAACTGCAATGTTATGGTTTAAAAACTGGAAGTCACTTCCCCATCTTACCCCATCGTCATAAAGATTACAGCTGCCACTTAGGCAAAGCCTGGCTGCTTCTCTCCCGATTGTTCTTCAGTCTCTGACTCACATGCTTGGGTTGTGTCCCCACGGGTGGTGACCTCCGAGAGGGCTCAGAGGAGCACTGGGACTTGTTCTGTGTTTTGTTTTGCTATTCCTGTCTGAAATGGTACTGCTTCTGTTCATAAACATATCAGGCAGAATCTGATCATGAGGGCTATATTTAGAAAGCGAGGAGGAACCTTTCCACTCCCCGTAGGAGAGATGGGGAGAGGAGGAATATCCAGACGTGTCATTTCCCCACAGAAGAGGCTCTTCAGTTCCTAGAAACATTGCTTGCATTGTACAGTGGTGTGATCAGCGTACCCGTGTTTGTGTTTTATGTATCGAAATGTATATTTCAGGTGTTTCTCCCAAAGTCAGAAACTCATCTTTAGCTCTTGGCCATGTTGTTCTCAGTGGTTGGCTGCAGAATAGACAGCCGGAGTTCAGCTGATTCATACAGATCACGCAGAATGGCGCAAAGGTGCGTTGAAGCCGTGCCCGCTTTCAGCAGTGGAAGATCAGGGGGATAACGAGGAGAAGGCTGGAACATCTTGGCCGTTGCAGGAATTGCAGGAACACTTTAACATCTCAGGTTACAGCCACACGCCCCCCTCGCTTGTGCAGAAATCGTTAATCCAAACCACGTGTTTGTACACGATTTTATTTTACCTACTGATGATACGAAGTCTGGGGCAAAATGTGTCTGCGAGTACAAACTCTTGGTGCGTTTGAAGCGGGAACTCAACCGCAAGCCGTGTATCGAGTTAGCACGATTTGCATTCAGTAGCAAAAGTCGTCAGCTGCCAATCAAACTACTCGGAGCTCCGGTTTGGGCTCTAAGTTGATGCTTACTGGGGCTAACCTGAGTATTGTAACTCAAGTGGAGGAGCTGTTGGCTGCTCGCTGTTGCAGTAACTGGAGCTGACTTGTGCTCTGACGGTGAGCGACTGTTCGCAGGGAAGCTCCCAACGCCTGGAAGTTGTTCCTGCAGCAAACTGTGACAGTGTTCGGGCTGCGTGCTCTCTCCTCTTGGCATAGTATCTTCTGGGGCTGGTTTTCCGTGTTAATGTAACACGCAGCGTAGGAAATACGGAAGTATAATGATACAGTGATGAATCCATCAGCTTAGGATAAATGCCTATTTTTATTTCTTTTCTTCTTCTCATTCAGCACTGGACATAAAACTTCACGTGAAGCCTCAGCGTACAAAAGCAGAGATCGCTACATTGCTTTGCCGTGTTAGATTAGGTTCATTTGTGAACAGGATTTTAGAGAAGTAAGTTATCTTCTCCCTCCAGGGGAAGAAAAAAACCCCAAAAACGAACCCCAGAAATCTACTTCGAAAAGCTTCTGGATTTTTGATGCTGTTTTTGGCCACTGGGAAGAAGGGCAAAGGGATGTGGCTGAATTCTCTCTAGCATTTCAAGGTATCGTTTAGGACTATTTCCTGGTATAGTTGTGTTCTGCAAAAGTCATTGTATCCATACTCATAAATAATTTGTGCCTTTTCTAAGTGTCCTCCTCTAGAGCCTGCTTTGTTGGCAGGATGTTCAGAATGAAACCTCGCTTGGTAAACTTGGATTTTGTAGTTGATTGACGAGCAGCTAAGTTAGGATCTGTGTCCTCTGTGAAGCAGCCTTTCTCCATCCATCAGCTCTTAGGGAATGTGGTCTCCGTGTTGTCATCCATGTGTCTCAAACCAGGCACTGAGGTCCCTCCCTGGTACTTCTTGCTGTAGCTGCCCCATCTTCCTGATCATCTGTAGCCTCTTCCAGAAGACAGTCAAAACTTCTGGCACATCTCGCCACGCAGCAGGGTGCAGTGAAGACGTCCCAGGCTGCTCTGGACCTAGAAGAACGCGCTGTGTTAATGTGTTTCCAGGATAACAGCGCTTACCGGGGTCACCCAAACACCTCCTGGCCTTCAGTGATCAAGCTGTATTGTCCCAGTCATGGGGGAGATGGGTGACAGTGTCTCATTTTCTGTTTTGCCTGTGGATATTTACAGACAGCAGGCTACGTATCTTTTTTACTTTTTTTTTTCCTGTATGGTGCAGGAAGTTCTTTGCCATTAAAGTGGGTTGCGTCAATTTGGAATCTTTCCTTCTGAAAACAAAGCTTTTTACTGCAAAAGAAATGGTAGGGCCAAGTTTTCTTAAATCAGGAGGCACGTACAGAATGATGGCTGGGAACCCACCCACAGTTAAAGAAAAATTGCTACCGAGGATATAGCAGAGTAGTTGTGTGGAGATTATAAGCGGTAGAAAGTTGTCATTGCCTGCTCTAGGAAAACGCAGAGGAGATAAGTGGTCCGACTTTAGAATTGAAGTGCAAACTACTGAGGAAGGAGGATGGAAGTTCTCCAGCCCACACAAGTATTTATTGCCCAAAATACATATGTCTGTGAAGTTCACCTACTTATTAGAAGTTTCTGGTGTTCCTGGTGGAGAATGAAATAGGTTCTTCTGACTCGTGATGGCTGTCAATTCACAGGTAAAGGTGGCTTAGCTTTCTGTGCCAGGTCTCTGAAAAGACCTCTTCACGTGCATAGCATGGAGAAGACAGGCCAGTGTCTGTGCTCTGGCTTGATGAGGAACAGAGAGACACGATGGGTGCTGCACAGTATCCTCTGGGTGCTGCCTTTTCTTCCTGCAGGTGTCACAGGGCTACGGTACAGCCACCTGAACCCTCTCCTTCCCCCAGCAAACCCCAGAGCCAAACGTGGCACCGAGTTGTGGTGGCCTGTAAATGACTTTGCCTGTTAACACCTCCAGCCATAAAGTAATGGAGTGGCCTGGTAAGATATGTTTAGATCTTGATGAGACTTCAGTTACCAGTCCCGCGTTCAGTGCTCTGTAAACTCTGTAATGCACAAATAGGAATTTGTCATAAAGATCCCAAAGTTTGGGAAGGAAACGGACTTTGTGAGTATGTCTGGAAGATGCGTTCGAAACCCAGAGCAGCTTTGTGCCAGAACCTTTCTGAAACTGGAGGTGTGGCGGCTGCTTTTTATTTCTGGTGTGTCTGATTCCTAACCGTGGCCATACTTGTGATTAAAAACTTAACCCGTAGGTACTCGGTGTGGTGCTGTGGGCCCTTAGTGAGCTGGGACTGTACCCCACTGGATGGAGGGCTGAATGCAGACCCTCTGTAAGAACAACTAACCTTGAGATGAAGTATAGCTGAGCAGGTTTCTCTCCTCTCTGTATGGAATAAAATGGGAGGGATTTTACTTTTTGGTAGTTAATTTTCCTGTTGGAGGAGAAGTTTAGACAGGGTAGGGAAGTAATCCTCATTGATATGCTCTCTGGGGTTTCTTCAATACCTTCAGAAAACTCCTCTGGTTCACCTACCTAGAGCTGTCTTGTTTCTGAATGCTCCAACTCTGCTGTTGTTACTGGGCTGTAGTGGCCTTACTCCTGTGTAGTGCTACTACAACTACCTCTGGAGTCCACTTTGAGTTTATTGGGCAGCTTTTACCTGAAAACAGGCTCGTTCCCCTGCTCTGCCTATCACTGGCTTCTCAGCGTGGCCGTGCCCCGTCAGTCCATTGCACAACTCTGCTCTCAGGTTTGGCCCCTGTGAGATCTTCAGCCGCAGTGACATTTGTATTGCATTCATTTTAATTTTCCCTATAGAAAGTTCAGAACTTTTAAGGCAGAAGACCTCTCCCCTGTTATCTTCCCTTCTCGTAGTCCTTGATTTTTCTGGCCCAGCAACTTCCATGTTGTACTGATACTTCAAGGAAAGGGCTTGAGCATCTTGGCATTCTTTTCTGTTTGTCAGGACACAACTCATCTGTAGGAGATAGCAGTTACGTGTTTCGTGCATGGGATCCTGGCTAGGGATGGGAGAGGACAAGAAAATAAAGCAGCTGCCAGTTACATTCTGCTTTTGTCAGAGCTCTTGGTGGTTCACGGAGAGCGGGGCCACATCCCAGAAGGAAATGGGAAAAGCAAAGCTGTGACACGAGCCTTTAGGAGACAGATCTCTGAGTTTCAGCCGAGCGACTTCGTGAGCAGCCTGCCGGCTTGGGACCGTGGAGCTTGCCTTCTGCATCTGCCAGGCAGCCACCTCTGCCGTGCTCTGTGGGCTCTTCATCTCTTCAATGAGCATCCGTTTACTGGGAGAAGAGGCAGGAACTGGTATTGAGCCGTGGGCCTCGGCGGTGTGACCGCGGCACGTTTCGGCAGACTCGAGCCAGCTCGGGGTACAGAGCGCGGTAAAACCCGCAGCAGAACAGGCTTCGGCACGCTCGAGCCACTCTGACGGGTGCTTTTGCTGCTGCCTTTTCCATCGCTGTTTGTACCCAAGCTAGTGAGATTAAAACTAGGTCACGTCTGTCTGTCTGTCTGCAGTTACACCCTCGTGCTGGCAGTGTAGGCACACCTGAAGTTGGAGCTCCTCTACCCAGCGAGTCCTCCCGCTTCTCCCACCCCACCCCGAGGAAGGGAGAGTCAGTGTGAATCCGCAGCGTTGGATCAGAGGAAAAGGCTTTTTGCCGCTTTCTCTGGTAACACCAGGATTTTCTTGCTGTGATTCTCCCTGACTTTAGCAAGCAGAAGGAATAGCACTGGCTTGGGTTTAGGAAACTGGAAGATCAGCGTGAATGTCTGTGTTCGTAAAACAGTTAATTCCAAAATGTCAGTGATGTCCTTCTCTTAGCACGGGGAATTTTGCCTGAAAGCCCGAGCTCCTCCGCTTGCTCTGGTCAGGATGGTTGTGTCCCTTCGTGCACCTCTCTGAAGACTCTGGCTGCAGGTCCCAAGCCCAAGAATACATTTCTCATCCCCACGTGTACGACCCACGGTAATTCTAGGCTGTGGTAATTATGTCCTGAAAAGAAAAAAACATTTTTAGGCAAAAATAACCAAGGTTTACTGAAGTCCTTTCATATCCACGGTGGCAAATAGCCAGACATCCTTCTTTCTGCCTGCTTCCTTTCCCATCCTCCAGTCTGCATGACTCTTTTTTTTTTCCCTTAAAGAAAATAAACTTTCTCTTCCAGATTCAAATGTGTTTCTATCGCTGTAAATCTCAAATAAGCAAATAGGAAGGGAAGGCCTTCAGGTAAAGATCAGAACCTAAAACTTGACTCAATCCTGTTTGGGGCATTCATTCCTTAGTTGTATCTTTAAATTATTTCGTTATTTATTTATTTTCTGCTAAAGCTGCTTCAGCGAGGAAATGTCTGAGCAGAGGTGATTTATACCTGCGTAGGATTGGGGGTTTTTTTGTGGGGGTAATTCAGTGTAGCTGCAAGATATGTTTGAACCAGATAGGAATTTTGAAAATGTACAGGAACGAAGAGTTCATGTCGTCCTAATTTTTCAACATGGCATGATCCAAACTTTGGTGTAGATGATGCGAGCCAGATGGGTCATTTAGGATTCTTTAATGATGGGTGTTAATACAGCTGAGGCAGTATGCATTATATAATAATGATTAAGGAGTTATTTTTATATATATATTATTTTTTTTCCATTGCTGTGTTCATTTTTCCATGTTAGCCGCAGATCAGGCGTTACAAAGATTTGATAATTTTGGATTTCCTTAGGGGAAAAAAAAAGAAAGGTTGCTTTAAAAAGGATTTCTGGCATGTTTGGGGAGAAAGGAGAGGAGTCGTGAATACAAACACAGTAAATAAATAAATAAAGGCAGGAAAATGTATGCAAGCACAATACTGCAGGAAACATGAGACAGCAGAAACCCAGCCTTCTTTGCAGGAATATTTGATCCAGTGTGCTCCTTCCCCGAGAAGCAAAACTCGGATTAATAATCGTGACAGTTGTCAACTTCTAAACGCGATCAATTTTCTGAGCTCTATTACAAGTTATTTTCTTTGGAGATCATAATTTCAGATAAATATCACTAAAAGGCAATTTGAGCTGAAGAGACAAAGGCAATTAAATTCCACATTAATTTGTTTACCAGTGTCACATGGAATAAATCGACTGTAAGGTTTCCTAATTTATCTGGATGTGCCAGGAGAGGACTAATTTTGTAGAATATCGGAATGGGGAAATCTGAATTCTTTTCTGTAGTCACGTGTTTAGCAAAACATTATGTAAGTGATGCTTTATATGACAAAAATCATATTGGCCAAATTATTTTGGGATGCCAGGGCTGTCTTTTTACATACAAAAGCAGGAAACAGGGGAGGGAAGCCAGGGGCAACAGAAGCTCAAAACCAGTACTTGCTTATTCCCCGTTTTCAAACAGTGGAACTTCTCCGGAGCATAAACCCCGTCCATATTAACTTGAAAAGATCAATTTTGAACTCTTTTGATTTTAAAGATAACCTTTAAAATGTGAGCCAATATAATGTGGAGCTTCCAAGAATACAAACAGAATCCTTGCTTCTGCCTCAAAATGGAAAAGCAACAGCAGGAAAAAAACCCAAATGTAACAGTTTGGGTTTCTTTTTTCTTTTTTCTTCTTCGAGGCACTGCAGGCAACATGAAAATTAAGACAAACATCTCAATTTTATTCTATTTGGGAAATCTATGAGTAGGAATAGCAGCTTCATTTCCTCGGTGCCTAATGCCTGTACGTTTCTAGATACCGTGATCGGTTGCTAGTGCTTCTTTTTAAGATAGCTGATAGAATTGCAGAATAGCCTGAGTTGGAAGGGGACCCACGTGGATCATCGAGCCCAGTTCCTGACTCCACCCAGGGCAACCCACAAGTTAAACCATTTATCTAAGAGTGATACCCAAACATTTCTCCAACGCCAACAGACCTGGGACCACAGCCACTTCCCTGGGGCTTTCTCCAGGGCTGGGCTGGAGCAGCTAAGGAGCACCGTGAGGAACACCGTAACACTTCGGTTGCTTCTAAGTATTTCTTACACTTAACTCATTAGATCTTTTGTGTTCTCTGCCGGGTCTTTGGCTGAAATGAGAAGCGTCTTCCATGTTTTTCATCAGTTATAATGGATTTTTTACTTTGTTACCTGAAAAAATACAGATAAAGGGTTGTCCCTAGTGTCAGCTGTGAGAGCCAAACATGCTCGCTTTCTTCTTTTGTTATTCTTAAACGCAAGTACAAGATAGCAACAGTGATTAAAGTCTGTTTTATGGATTTCCTTCCAGTTCCATCCTGATACGTTCAGGCTGTTACCCTTTGCTGTAATTATTTTACTTTATGATACCTCCAGAGCACCTGATTTGTTTTTTGTCTTTTGTAGTGTGTTGGGATTGTTTATTTTTTTGTAAATGTTTTCAAAAGCCAGATTTGTTGTTGCATCCTCGTAGTGATTGAAGAGTCAAAGGAAAAAAAATACGTCATTTGACAAGTGGCAGCTGAGAGAGATTAAGTAATTTGCTCAAGTCACTCTCAGTGTTGGGATTAGGAGCCTCTTCCTGCTGTAGTCTCTGAACACTAGATTATGGTGTTATTTCTGTCCCGAATTATAGTCTAATAAAAAGATTTTGAGGAGGTACTGTGGTGTGTGTCCTCTTGCAGTTGTTCGTATCTAGTTTAGTATTTGAAGAGCAGGTTTTATCACCCATGTATGGCCGTTGGACTGTCATCCTTTGTTGTTCGACAGTTAAACTCCTTTTGGGTGTATGTATCTGGTCTTAAAGATACCAGTTTACAAAGATATTTAAATAATTATCACGTACCTGTTTTCACTTTGGATTTAGTTACACGGCTGAAGGAATGAATATTGTCTGCATGCAGTAAGGAATAAAATACAAAAGGGCGGGGGGGAAATGTTCTGAGTTCTTAGAACTCTGTTGATATTCTTACACCGGTATGAACTGGGAGCATAACCAGGTTACTAAGTTTGTAAGCTATTAGTTAATATTACACAGAGCAGAACCAGAAGATAAGCATGTGGTTCAGGTGAGGGTTTCCAGTTTTATTAGCAGTAGCAAGACTCCATCTACGCCCCAGTCCCGTAAGAGATCCAGATGCTTTTGGTGGTGGTGGTTTGCGTGTACCGGGAAGAGGACATCAGCAGGAGGAAGAAATGGCAACTTGTAGAGGAATTTAGTGGGAATTCTGAAATGGATTTAGGAGGTAGCAGGATTATACCCGTGTTGGGTTGTGTGTTTGTCATGTTCAGATGAGAAAGGTGAACTTGGCATGTGAAAACTGCCTTGTCAGAGCTAAAAGGACAAACGTGAATTGGCCTAATAAAGGTGAGGGTGAAGTTTTTGTTGACATTCTTGAAGTAGAACAATGAATCTGGACTCGATGCCCTTTTAAATGAAGATGCTGGGCAGGTGCATACGCTGTAATTTCGCACAGCACCGTATTAAGGAGAGGAAATAGCAGCAAAAAATCCCAGGGCTGACTTTTGCTGCTCTTGGTCATTTTTACTCCTCAAGTAGAGAGTAAGGAAGGACAATTCAGGAGACTCTTTTTACCAAATAGGATGTAAATCTAAGGAAGAGGCTCTCAAAGCAGAATACGTTTTGCATGGTTATCACCATGCTGTCCAAATAATATTGAATATCAGCAGAGCTGGAAAAAAGAATTACCCTCCAAGTAAGATTATTTAGCATCTCTAGAAATTAATGTTTCAGTGAAGGCTACTTTTTTGGTGCTTAGGATACTGAATTAGACTGCTGGTTTTTATTTTAACGTGTTTTAAATACTGGTCTTCACTGGACGAAAGTCAGCTTGGGTACAAACAAGTACAGCTCAGTTAAAAAAAAAGAAATCAACACCTCAAAATACAGGTTGGTCAAGGTAGATTGTTGAAAAAAAAAAAACCCAAGCAAATCCAACCCAAATGCACTTTGCTTTACTTGTTTCAGTAGATACAGAATTGGTGATTTTTTTGTTTGTTTGAGTGGGGCGTGAGTTTGTCAGACGAGTGAATGGTCATCAGATGAAGAACTTTCATCTCCCCAGGTTTGTCTGCCTGCCTTTGAGAGCAGTGCTAATTGTTACCTTACGGCAGGTAATAAAACACATCTGTTCTTCACAAAGAAAAAAAGTTTTCTGCCCTTTCTTCAAGTCTTCAGGGTCAACTCATCCTTTATAAATAGCTTTTTGTTACTTGGGCTTCCTCTTTTTTGTCCAGGACAGCACTGTGCATGCTCAGCCTAGCGTGGGAGTAACATTTTAAACAAAAGAGGATCGTCTGAATGTACAGTGTCTGCAGCTCACCTCGAGAGCAATGGATCCCTGTCACGTCGCCATCACTTTCCTAGGAACAGCACAGAGCCTTTGGAGAGTTACCTCTCCAAAAAGAGTCCACCTTTGGAGAGGGACAGAAGTTCTTTCCCTTTGGTGGTTCTTGAAAGCCACTTCAGTGTGATCCGCAGTGATGGGAGTGTTTGTCCCATCTAATCCAATCTCACCTCGAATCCTGGAGTCAGGTTTGGGCCACTCACTCCCAGGAGGACACTGAGGGGCTGGAGCGTGGCCAGAGAAGGGCAACAAATTTGGGGAAGGGGCTGGAGCAGGAGTGTGGTGAGGAGCAGCTGAGGGACCTGGGCTTGTTGAGCCTGGAGCAAAGGAGACTGAGGGGAGACCTTCTGGCT
>JANHGA010011216.1:76838-100614 GCA_027560355.1 Halcyon chelicuti | reverse complement strand
CCAGGCTCTTGTCAGTGGTGCCCTGGGACAGGAGGAGAGGTGATGGCAGCAAGGGAAACACAGGAAGTGCCACCTCAACATGAGGAAACACTTCTTCCCTGTGAGAGTGACAGAGCCTGTGCCAGGCTGCCCAGAGAGGTTGTGGAGTCTCCTTCTCTGGAGACTTTTCAGCCCTGCCTGGCTCTGTTCCTGTGTTGACAGGGGGGTTGGACTTGATGATCTCCAGAGGTCCCTTCCAGCCCCTGCCATTCTATGAGTTAATAGTCTGGGGTGGCACATTGGGGTGGTGGAAACGCTTTAAAAAAGGGCCAGGTGGGAAACATGTGGCTGAAGACCAAGGCAGGGGTTTGGTAGCAGGATGGGTACTGGAGAAGATACCCATGCAGAAGTGCTCTTGGAGTTTGCTTTTACCCACATCTGTATTTCTTGTCTTCTACATATCCTGAATAACCGTTAGAAAGTGATTAAGAAACCCGTTAGAACGTGGAGTTTTCCTGAGAAGTCCTGTAGCTGAAGGTGAGCGTTGTTTCTAAAGCTGAGATTTTTACATCTATCAGCATTACCTTCATACTCATTTTCGGTAATATAATGGGAAACTTGAGTGGTTTTCCTTTACCTTCTGCTCTCGTCTGAATTTGAGCAGCGTTCCAGCTGAACTCTGAAATGCGGCGGTTGCCGCTTCCAGCCCGGTGATGAAGTGTCGCCTGGGTGAAACCGGAGACTCGCCTGGCTCCAGACCTCTTAGGTATTTGCTCCGTCTTTAAAGCAGAGATGCTATGTGATATTTTGCCCTACGTAACAAAAAAATAGTTAAATCTCTCCTCTAAGGTTTGAAACACACCTTTTCCTTGGGCTCACGTGCCTCCTTGCTGCCCCGTGAGGGTTTTATTGAAATGCAGACACTCCCGTCTTTCCCTTTCTTAGAGAGGAACCTGACTTAGCAATTACTCCCCAAAACCAGCATTTACTACAAATACCATTTCTGCTGTTAGGCCGTGAAGAGACAACACCTCGTACCTGGTGTGTCTGGATCCCGACCTCGTGACTGTCTATAAATATGTTTGGGGCGAGTGTAGGGAGGATGGAGCCAGACTCTGCTCAATGTCATCCAGTGTAAGGACAAAGGGCAACGTTAGTAAGTTGGATCACAAGAGGTTTAGGGTAAACACAAGGAAAAACTTTTTCAGAGTGAGGGTGACAGACACTGGAACGGGCTGCCCAGGGGGGTTGTGGAGTCTCCTGCTCTGGAGACGTTCCAAACCCGCCTGGACACGTTCCTGAGTGACTCGGTATGTGTGATCCTGCTCTGGCAGGGGAGTTGGACTAGACGATCTTTCGAGGTCCCTTCCAACCCCTGACATTCTATGATTCTAAGTGAAGCCACACAAACGGGGAAAGGGCGATGTGATGGTTACGTCTCTCCTGGGAGATGCCTTAAAACAAACAAACAAACAAAGAACAAGGTCGTTTTCTTAACAAAAATTTCCACATCTCCTTTCAACCAAGCAAGAAGGGAACGCTGCTTTTTATCTGCTTTGGACTTAATTGTCCAGGTGCCTGTTGCGAGGACATCGTCGTGTGCTGGTGGTACCACTGATGCGGAGAGGTGCCTCTCCACCCTGGGGAGGAATGCGACAGCTTGCCCGAAAGATTGTCTTTTTTAGTAAAGATAAGATGGAAAAGTAATGACAGAGACAAAACTGATAAAGGCAGAAATATCAGAAGGAGTGGCAGGCTAAAGGCAGAAGTTCTAAAGCTGCATTAGATTCATTTTCAGAACTGAAAAGGCCATTCAGGAGAAGTTCCGTTAATAGGAGATGATCTCTTCTCTGCAGAACAATAGAGCACCCAAGTTGTTAACCTCTCTTCAACGGGAATGTCTGGCAGTGTGAGTCCAGTTGGTCTCCTGAGCTCTGGGAAGGGCAGGTAGCCCGGAGAAGTTTGGTATTTCAACATCTGAAGGTTGGAGGCAGGATTTGAGAGCTGTACAGAACCAAGTACTCCCACCCCGGTGCCTAAGTCCACTTTAACGGCACAAAATTACAACTGAACTAAGCTGATTAAAAGGCACAGTAGATTTGTCACACAGAAACAGTGGGGTTAATCTGGCAGCCAAATATTATTGGAAGGGAAATGAGATAGAAAAAATGAGAAAGTCCATCCAGAATTAAGATTTTTTCCTTATTTAAAAATACAATTTTTTTTTTTTAAAGGCAAAACCCTAATGAGGCTTTTCCTTTTTTAATGGGCCTAGAAAGTCTGCTTTTCAAGAAGGCAGCACAGTGAACTGGGAGGAAATAGGATTTTCCCTTTTATTTAACCAAGGAAGGAATATAGGCATAACATCATATTGTTCTATTTGAGCAGTATTCTGAAGTTTCTTGGGGTGCTTTCCAGGTTCCACGGGACTGATCTGTATGCCCTGTGCCCATAGCTGAAAAGGGAGATCAATCCCTTTCTGTTAGTAATACAATCATCTCACAAGGTATTTTTTTATTAAATTAGACTTGCGTAACTAAATTGCTCCTGGGTGCTCCTACATCATCAGCTAAATAGCAGCTGATCTAAGTTTGGCAAAAGGAAGAAACGAAGTTTGGGAAGATTCTATTCACTGATAGCAATCAATCAGAATTTGATACTTGTGCGTGGTCTTGTTTTAAAAGCATTGTAATTATGGCAGTGCTACAAATCTTCTCTTAATGGAAGAGGGGGAAAAAATTGTAAATATGACCTGTACTTTAAGCTTAAATATTCTGTGGATCTTAGCTGTAGAATGAGTAACGTTTTCCTTAATTAAGGTAAATAGCAGGATTAAAAAGATCCCTTTCCCAGATGTTTCTGGTGTCATTAGAAGCAGGACATACACTGGTTCACCTGACCAATTGTTTTCTCCTGTTTCTTCCTGTTTAATTCACGCTTTTGCTAACTATTCTTTGTCTTTAGAAAAATCTTTCCTGTCTTCTGGGGGGTCTTTTTTCAAAGCAAGGCTCAGACAATGAGATGTAGTGGTATTCAGGGCATGTCCCCAAGCTTTCATCTGCTTTTCCTTACCTTTCATGTTTGTTTTTTCCCGTTCTCAGAACCCGCGGTGCCTCCTCTCTGGTATCCCTGGCAGCAGCTGGTTGTGTATTTGTGTCAGGAGGTGGGTGGCCCATCTGTCCTGCTCTTTTTCTGACATCAGGCCGAAGGGAAAGCAGGTAGAGGAACAGGTACATGTGAATGTAAAGCCTGAAAAAGCGGCTGCCGGGCTTATGCACATGCATTAAGAACATTTTAAGTCTTACATAAAAAGTTCTACTAGATTTGAGTTTGATGGTGAACATGCGCTGCGAACATACAGAATTATTCCTCTGTTAAATCTTGGGGGATTTGGGGGCCCTTGTGAATTAATTTGTTTCTAGGAGTTCCATAAAAAGAGAGATCCTCTGTAAAACTACAGTCGTTAAAATACAGGCTAAAAATGTTCCATGTTCTGGGAAATTAGATGCGGTTATTTGCAGTTGAATGTTGACATGAAGATGCAGAGACCCCTGAAACCTACTAACTAGGAATGGAAGATGCCTTTTCCTAGACCTTCTTTCTGGTTCCTTTTCTTATTTAATAAGATATATACAAATTTATGGAAATAGCCATATAGTTTTGCTTACAACATCACCAAGACTTATATTATTTATAATAATTATTAATAGATGTAAATGACGATGACCATGGACTAATGCGGACGCAGGGGAAGCCCCCCAACCACGGCAGCAGCCGTAACCTGGCAGAACACCTCCCCCTTTCCTGCTGCTGTGAACGTGTCTATCGAATGGAAATCCAGCTGTTCCACAGGAGTTTTCGTTTTAAGTCTTCTGCCTAAAATGATTTAGTGCAGCCCTGTTCCGAATCTCCCGTCACACATCAGGAGCTCTGTACGCGCACAGGCCCCCACGCTGTGGTCCAGCAGCATTTGCCATCCTGTTTCTTGTTGCACCGTGACCCTGTGTGCTTCTTCCTCTCATGTTTGTGGGGTTTTGTTAGATTTGGGTTGTGGGTTGTTTAGATATTTGGGGCTTTTTTTCCCTCCCTGGTGGGAAATCATCTGGCTCTACAGGAAAATGAACATTATTGAGAGTCTGACCAGAAGTAAAAAGTCTATTGGTCAGAATTGTTTGGAAGAGAGCTTGAACATCATTGAGTCCAACCATCAACCAAGCACTGCCAGGGCACCACTGACCCATGTCCCTCAGCACCACAGCTCCACGGGGGGCTTGGAAACCCCTGCAGGGATCACGGGGACTTCACCCCTGCCCTGGGCAGCCTGGCACAACCCTGGACAACCCTCCAGGGGAAGAAATTGTTCCTCAGCTCCAACCTAAACCTCCCCTGGGGCAACTTGAGGATGTTTGCTCTTGTCCTGTTGCTTTTTCCTTGGGAGCAGAGCCCAAATGCCCCTGGCTCCAACCTCCTGTCAGGGAGCTGTCAAGAGCCAGAAGGTCTCCCCTGAGCCTCCTTCTCTCCAGGCTCAACAGCTCCTGGTCCCTCCTTGTAAGACTTGAGTGGCATGAAAAATGGGTGCTATAGGACATCTGGTGAACCAGGTACCTGATATTCAAGTATGACTCTGATGAGCAGATAACAGGCGCTCTAGTGATGTCCCTGTGTCCTTCCTCTTTTGGTACCAGTTTTCTACAAAACAGTCATATTTTCTGCCTGTTAGTGTTTGTAACATGGTATAAAATGATGCAGTTCATGCTGAATAATTATGCTTCAGCTAGATGAATGGAAAATACAGTTGAGTGGAAACCATCCACAAGATCAGCCAATTAATACAATTTTGCTGTTGTCTTTGATTGCCTTTTCTGTTCTTTAAAGACGACGGAAAATAAGAGACATATCTGAAGAGCCACTTTTTTTTTTTCCTCTTTTGCTGTGTAATCATCACAGATTCATACGTTGGTAAATTTACAGCACAAGAACAGTAATTATTTCATAATAGTAAATGTCAGTATGTAGTTCTCTCAAAATCAACCCAAAATAGAACTTTAGTCTTAACTCGTAGCATCTTTGCAGGTTTTAACCGCAAGGATTGCCGGGAAATAGCCATTCAGAAACCGAAGCTTTGTATCTACACTTCTGTAGTGCAGTTTCTTCAGTCTTTACTTCTAGGTGTGGAAAAATTATTACTATGAAATCACTTCTCTCCAGATTTCTTCTAGACATAACCTGCCCTGGAGCTATGAAATGCTGTTTGGCTGATAGCAACTGCCACAAATCGGAGGTGACTGTTTTTGGAGCCATTTAAAGAGCGGAGGAAGAACATTGTGGTATAAAACACGGTGATGCTCGCGCAATTAGAACTGGTTTTCTGTTTTCTTTCTTCGATCCGAATAGAAGCAGTAGGTACTATTCCTAATCCCATCATTCCGTTCTCTTGATTTACGCATTTCCAGAAGAATTCCCCGTGTCTTCTCAGTGTTGTAACCACACGATTACGGTTGGCAGAAACCTTGTATTTAGTTTCCGACGGTGTCACCAGCACACCAAGAATTTGAGGAGGTCACAAAAAACACCACAGTTTTCTCTTAGCAAAGCAGGAACTCTGTCATCTTCACGTGTCTTGGGAAAGGAATTACATTTGCGGGTATATTTTTAGCTACATTAGATGTTTGGATGAATGGCTGTACAGATGCAAAGTATTTTCTTTTGGCTGTGGATGTTCTAAAAAGGTCAAAGCCATCTTTATTTTTGAGAGATTGTTCAAATTTGCTGATGCGTCACCTTCACTGAGAGGTGAAGTCTGTACTCCTGGTCATTTAGCTGTTATTTTAATTAGTCAGAATTCAAAAGCACTTGGGTGAAATGTGAGGAAATCTCATTACTTTGACAGTGGTTGCTTAACTACAAAGAAAGTGTATATATATAGTAAACCCTACTCACTTCTATGACCTAGTTTCCTGTGGATAATAATTTTCGTAGGGCAGCGCTGGGCTTATGCTTCTCCTTGCTTAACTTACAGGAATAAGGGATTTTTCCCATTTCTCATCTTAATTTTTGGGCTACTCACAGTACAGGAAGGTTCTTCCTGTTGGTATCTCTAGTAAATCCCAGTTCCCACTCCAGCTTCAGTTTGCTCTTCTCCTGGTCCTCCTCTTGCTCCCATGGAAGCACTCAGAGTTTCCTAGTTTGTTTCTCCTCTCCGATCAACAAAGAGTTTAAACCGTGCGGTCTTCACCTTCCCATGGCCAGTATGGATCCTGGGTGGGCAGCCCCGTTCAACCACCACCTGAACTGTGAGAGAAATTGATGCAAAAGCTTCTCTGTGCTTGGTTGAATGAGTTGTAACTTCTGTACTCACGTGAAGCTCTCTAGCTTTAAGTTGGTATCAAATAAGGATTTTTGGGGGTGGGGAGGTTTGGGGGATTTTTCTTTGTGTGTTTTGGGTTTTCTCTTTTAGTTTGTTCTATGGAGGCTCAAGTACAGTTTTAGTTTTGAGATGGAGAGCCTAAAGCCCTATGACGCTTCAGGAGCTGGTTGCACGTTGGACAATCTCCATGGAGAATTTTGCTTCTGCTAATTGTAGAAGTTACACTGTTCAGCTCGAAAGAGCGACCAGCTACTAAAGAAGTATTTCGAAAGGAAGGAAACGTAGATATTCATGTTTGGAAGAGAAATGGGATTTCTTTGTAATGTAGTTTGGGTCTCGTTGAGGGCTGGTTGCTTGCTTCCAGAAATATTGTTTTGTTTCTCAGCGCTTTTAATAGTACTGGGATTTTGGCTATATTAAAAAAGAAAAGTATCTCTTCTCTATATACAGAGAGAGAAAATACAGCGTCGTATTTTACATATGCATATAAATATCCTATCTACATGGAAGCACATATGGTTTAGACTTAAATATTGAAAAAAAAAGAAAAAAAGAAAAGAAAAATATCTTTATAGCCAAGTCTCTATTACAGCAGCAATGCCCAAACCCAAGGAGCCTCCGTGGTTTGCCCCGAGGACTGCGGGAGCCCAGGGAAGAGTCGTTAATGACGCGGGACCCGAGTGCTGCCGAGAAGGGGGAAAACTGACCTTCACCGACCTCCTGGTGATAAAACCAGTCAGGCTTCCACACTTTTAGTGGAAATGTCTTCTTTTTTCTTCTTTTTTTTTCTGATGCTAATTAGGAAGTTCAGTTATATGGGTGTCAATAAAATGGTAAATAGCAGTTAAAAGCCAGATAAAATTCTTTCTTAGAACAGCATTGGAGCGGAGTCATCCGTCACACCATCTCATTAGCTCTTGCTTGCTCGCCTGATGAAAACAAGCCAGACTTGGTTTCTTTCTCCCTTACTTAAAACTATTAATCTAAAAAAAACCCCAAACCCAGTGAGGATGCCTTTTCTGCGTTATTGCGGAACACAAAAAGTAAACAACGACGACAAAAAAACCACACCCAAAAAACAACAAACAAAACAAAAGAAAGAAAAGAAAAGAAAAATGAATGTTGGTTTTTTTAACTCCTCCTAATTCCTCTCCAGTTGTCGCTTTTGCAGATGAGTGGAATCATCTCGCGGCTTCTAAAATGGGCAGAGAACGTAGCCGCGGTCAGGATCGCCGCGCGGTTCCTTCCTCTCCCATCAGGTGCGATCGCCAGGACGCCTCGGCCGTGCATGCTCGCGGGTGTACAACTAGCTGGAAAACAAAAGATCTCTTCAGTGTTTCTCACATCTAGTCCTTTTACGTTCACCCCAATCAACGCGCTTAGACAAGACTTTCAGCTACCCGCCTTGTGTAGCCGTACGCAGATGTTTGGTTAGGCTGTCTGGAATTTCTTAAGTTGTCTCTGTACGTTTATCTTGGTGTGAAATAATCTTCATAGGAGTGTAAGGCTGTTGGGGTTGGGGTTTTTTTTTCCTCACAACTAAGAAAAACATACCTCCCAGCGGCAAATGACTGATGGAGATCGCGAAGCCTTTGTAGGATTTCTGTGGTAGCGCCTGGCACGTCTATTCTCTTATCTAGCAGAAAATTATCTGAGATTTTGCACCTGTCCCTCCGAAATGGGTTTTATTTTAATACCTAAATATCTACATGAAGCTCAGGCGTGTTTTTCACCCGTGCCATTTAAAGGAACACATGTCCCTTCATCTGAGGCCCTTTTGATTCCTGCCTCTGCGCAAGTTGGCTCTTGCAAGAAGCTCATTTGCTGAAACGAAGACCAATATTTAATTCCTGAGCTTCGACTGTCTCTTGTTTGCGGACGTGAGCTCCGAATTCCAAGCCAAGCCCCAGCGTGGGGTGGGTGGGGACGGTTGGAACTCCCAGAGAGCTGAGATTTCCCCCCCCCCAAGCCCAAAGACTCGGCTGAAGAAATCTGGTCGTGGGGTCGGGATGGTCTGCCCTGTATCGTTCTCTGCATCCGAGTGATTTATGCAGATGTTGAAACAACACTTCGCTCTGCTGCGTCAGTAACAGCAGAAAATCTACCTTATCCCAGATCACACGAAAATAGAGGGTGAGAGCTATTCACGGGGGGAACGAGCAGAAAGCTAATGACATTAGAAAAACACGGGCATGTTTTTGCCTAGCTCTGCAATAAAAAAAATGATGTAGGGTAAAAATAAATCTCATGGTTTTAAGACTTAGCGGCACCCACGAGCATCCAAAAAATGATGTCTAAAAAGAATTTATTCTTTTTTCCCCAGTGATTTTTGAGCATTTACTTTGAGTCGTCATTGTCACGTGTTCAGGAAGTTTAACGTCTTCGGGGATGCTGGTTGGGAATAAATTAACAAAAATATATTTGGGATTTCAAAAGTTTCGTATCTCAGGAGATACTAAATGTTGAGTTGTATCTGCATCAATGTTTTGTCCTCAGTCCAGGAAGAAATTTAAAAAACCCAAAAAAAAATCAAAACAGATTCTTACATTTGAGCAGAGACATATGTTTTGTGGGTTGGCACCAGACTAGGATGCAGAATCTTGTAGAACCAACTCTTCATACTCTCGGATATTTAGAGGAACAACATTCAAAACAAGGTGCTAGAGAAAGGGAAAAACCAAACCACAGAGGATAAATGCTCTTTAAGATGGAAAATGACTGGTTTCAGTCCCTTTAGGACCGTCCCTTTATTTCTAGTGTCTTGTAACGGGGTCTTCTTTGTGTCAGTGTCAAATGTCAGAGTGCACTCGGATATTGTAAATAAGATAATGAGAAAACGTTTTAATTTCATTGCTAAATCCACATTAATCCAAGATGAGATCATAGTGACTCCTTCTGGCTGTTGGGATGATGATCATAAAAATCACATGAAGGTAACAATCTAAACCAGTTGGGTACCCTTCAGCACAATGAACAGGTCCCAAGGGATTTGGAAGAGTCCCCTGAAATATGTGGTTTCACAAAGAAGAAACTTCTTTCCCCGCGGTACGATGCTCAGACTCCTTCGGGGAGGCTTAGAGGGTGTGAGAACAAAATTAATGATACCCTTGCAATTGCTGCAGTTGTTGTGTATGAGAAAGATGATTAAATCTGATCAGAAATAACATCTGCAGTGGGAATGGAGTTTAAGTATCTGGGTTTTGGTTGTGCAGTGCCATTGAACAAAAACAAAGAATTATCTATTAACACAAAAAGCCAAAAAAAGAATAAATCATCTTTTCAGTGGCACTTAATCTGGGGAGATTTGGGTATGATTCAACTTCTTAAGAAAATGGAATGCAGAGTTTGAAGGGCAGTTGCTGGAAAGCCTCAGCACCGAGTTACAAGTGCAAAGCCGCTCTGAGGGAAAACAAGTCGCAAGGCTCTGAAAAGCTTTGAAGAATTGTTTCAAATGGCCCGATGACATTTTGCATTTGTTTTCCTGTAGTTCCTCCATGTTACGTGTTCTCCCTCGAAAAAAACAATGGGTTTTTTTACTGTTTCTCAGTGCATCTTCAAGGTGTGCTTGTCTGGCTGGTAACCTCCCACAAGCAGCTTCCGTGCTGAACTTGTTCAACAAATCTGCTGATGGATTCTGCTTTGGCTTCCATACCAGTTCATTCCTCTGACTGTATTGGTTTGGCACGTAAAACAAGTAGAGCCAAAGCCAAGCAGAGCAAGCAAATGAAGTTGATGTCGTGACTGCACAAGATGTAGCCCTGTTGAGTTCAAGGGAATCGTTTGGGGTTTGATGTTCCCGTGGCAGTACCTTCGTGCGGCGACATTCGGTACCCTAAACCGGGTTGATCAGGGAGTTTGAGCAGCTCATCAGCAGAACTTGCTGTTTGCCTGTTTCACCAGCTTCTTCTGTGCACGCTTGAAGGTATTTCTTAGAATCAGAGAGTCTTTTGGTTGGAAAAGACATTTAAGATCATCAAGCTCACCTATTAAACAAACGTTTCATTAGCCTTGGATTATTGGAAACATCATCTTTTCCATTCCAACCCTGTTTTGAACAGCATCTGAAAATGCTGGGGTAGCATCACTTTCAGTTCCTACACCACAGCTTTCAATACTTCAACAGGGTCATTTCCTATCTGGAATTTTTTGCCCCGTGCTGGAGCAAGTGTAGAGGAGGCAGCAAAGCCGGTGAAGGGCCTGGAGAATAAATCTTACAAAGAGCAACTGGAGGAGCTGGGACTGTTTAGTTTGCGGAAGAGGAGGCTGAGGGGAGATCTCATCACTCTCTACAACTACTTGAAAGGACATTGTAGAGAGAGGTTGGTGCTGGTCTCTTCTCTCAGGTAATAAGCGATAGAACCAGAGGAAATGGATTCGAGCTGCACCAGGGGAGGCTTAGACTGGACATTAGGGAAACATTGTTCCAGCAACAGTAGTGAGAAATTGGGGCAGGCTGCCCAAGGAGGTGGTTGAGTCACCATCCCTGGATGTGGTGAAGGGTTGTTTAGATGTGCTGTTGAGGGACTCGGTTTAGGAGTTGGGAGTGAACTTTGGAGAGTAGGGTTAATGGTTGGACTTGATGATCCCAAGGGTCTTTTCCAACCTGGATGATTCTATGATTCTCTATGATTCTAATCCATCAGCCCTCAGCTTGGCAAGCTTCGAGGCACAGTGCACATCCAATTTGTTGTTCGGATTTTTCATTAGAAAAAGAGAGTTGGCGTAATCATGGTATAGCCCGTGCAGTTTTGTTTCAGAGACTGATCTGATGCTTTTTTTTCTACGAGGATTTTTGATTTTTGGAAGCACTAGCAAGAGCAGAGAGTATCCATTTCAATATTTGATCGCTTTTGCCAAAGAAGTCAATTTGAAAGGTGTTTCTTCTCAGGTGATGGAAGTTGGGGGGTGTTGGGTTGACTTGAGAAGAAATAAACATGGGCAGCTCGGACAAAGCATTGTCATAAAGCTGAGAGGAAGAAACTTCTTGCGTTGCTACGGGCAAATTGCAAAACCGTGGTGGTTTTGCTGTTGGAGGTATTTAGCATTCGTGGCTTTAAGCAGCAAGAAATTGTCCACAGAGCCTGCTAAGTGATCTGGTGATCGGATCACCTTTCCACACTGGTGCTGACTGCTGCAATTGGATGTCCCAGGCCTGCAAATAAATAAATAACTAGATAAATCACAGTTAAATATAAATATATATAGTCAAGAGGAATTAGCTGCTTGTGTTGGGTTGGTGCTGTGGTTGTGCATTGTCAGGGGTCAGCCAAAGGTTTTCCTTTGCTCATGGTTGGACTCCTCTCTGATCTCAGAAGGACTAAACCAAGTGGAATCAACTGAGTAGAAGGGAAAATCATTTTTCCAAGCTGAAACACCTTTTTACAGTGGGGGTGGTTGACCACTGGACCAGGTTGCCCAGAGAGGCTGTGGAGTCTCCATCCTCGGAGATGTTGTTCAAAGTCTAACTGGACATGGTCCGGGGCCACCAGCTCTAGGTTGAGCAGGCAGGGTGGACCAAATGTTCTCTAGAGGTTCCCGGCAACATTAACTACTCTGTGGAAATGAGACAAGTGGTTTCTCTTTCAGTGAAAGAAGCTGAGACCTAGAAAACAATAAACAATTGTAGCTGTTGGGGATGTTAGCAGAAGTTGATTCCAACAGAAGTACGTACATAGACCAGTTTGTTTGATGCTGACTTTACCAGAAGCGTAGTAATTTTTTGGTTTAATTCATCTTTCCGTAGTTACGTACGGAAATATGAAAACAGCATTAATAAATAATACCGAACTGTTGGATAATGTTGGTTTTTTAAAACTGGAACTGGCATTTTTAGAGACGTTGCCTTAATGTGACTTTAATTTGGTTTTTCAAAGCTTAAGGAGGTGGTTTCACTTCTTATAATCTCTCAGCGCTTATAATATGAGATACCTCAATGCTCATTTGTGCTTTTATTGGTCTTGTGTAATCCTTAACTCACGGGATGATTACTACTCTTGTTATTTCTGTATGATAGCAGTGAAGTTCCCAAGTTCGGTGTAGTTAGTCTTAGATATACTAATGTGGAGTAATTATTATATTCATCAAGTAGATAAACCCCTTCCTAGGTAATGGCTCTGGTTCTTTTCTATTTATTTATTTTTTTAACAGCAGCTAATAAATTTGTGTTTTGTATGAACAGCACAATTTTACTTTGTGCCTTCAGAATAAATGAATGAATTTGTACAAAATCCTCCGTCCAGTTACAGCTGACCTGGCTTACTTACAGCTTTGTGGTCTTTTCCTTCAGATCTTTATTGATGATGGTGGTCATTGGAGACATAAATATTGAAGAATATATCATTTACAGACAAGATCTTTGAAATCTGTGTCCTTCAGACAGCAAAGGTAAGTAAAATAATCTATATTACGCATTTATATATATATATTTATATAAGTTAGGTTTTGACCTCACAAATAACCAGAATTATACAGCAGCTGAAGTTCAGGACTCTGACTACAGTTCCAAAAGTTTCTACTTTTTCAATTAAATTTATTTGTCCTACTCAGGTGAACTTATGTGCTATTGATGAGAACCAGGAATACCTTTTATGTTAAAATCTGAGGAGCAGTTGGGCCTCAGGTTTACTATTCAGAGACAAAAGTTAAGTGGAAAAGAAACAGCCAAAGTAAAATAATGATCTGTAGCTCGAAGATTTCTCTACAAGTTTAGAAATGTGTCCTCTTTTTAATTAAGAGGCACGAATCTGATATGTGCTCTGCTCATTCTATTTATTTTGAGCATGTGAACTTTTGATCAAAATAAGCGTTAGATATTCACGAGAGTTTTGCCCGTGTATTATTTTTTTCTACTTTGAAACCAGCTCCATAAAACACTGGGTAATATGGAAAGATCTTTTTTTTCTTTTTCTGTTAAGGAAATCGAGCTAATTTTCCCACTCATTATCTGCTGTTAATTTAATGTGTGGCAATATCTGAAATTTAGTGATGATTATGTGGCAGTAGATTTTTGGTTAGCTGTACAGCTCATCTATGAGCAAACCAATTAAGACATAATTTCAGAATATAATTGAACTCCTAATGGGCCACTTGAATTCACTAGGAATTTACATATTTGCTTTTCTTTCTTGTAGTAGACAGGTCCAAAATTGAGGGTACAGCTTCATTTTTGAACTCAATACAGTAACTTTGTCTGAGACTTCTCAAAACGAAGCGTATAACATGCTGTTGAACGAGAGGATAAGTTCATGAACTTTGAAGAGCACTCAGTAGCTGGTTATTTGAAGAATAGAACTTACTGGGGTGTTGGGATGCTGCCACCCCATTGATTCTTTCTTCACCTGCAGCGCAACACCGTGCGATGCAGCACAGTGGAAACTGATTGACTGAGGACTAAGTTTGGTCAGTGTTTAGAACTAACTTTCTTCCATTAGGGAAGTCTGGAAAGCCTTGATCTGCTGGGAAAGGGCTTGTTCTGAAGATCTTCATAACTGATTTTTCAAGCAGTATGAATAGAAAATTCTTGGAACTACGTAGTTAGCCCAGACCCAGCCTGATGAGCATCAGGACTGGGGCACACGGGGTCAAGGTTCTGTTTACTGCCTCTTCAGTATCTTCTTGCATAAGTCAGAAACCTCCTTTTTACTCTGTTGAGGGTTTATTTTCAGCCCAAGTTTAACTGCAAGGGCACTAAAACATTACTCGTGTGTATCGCCGTACGTAGCGGACGCTGGCAGATCTGTCTGGGCTGGTTCCATCGCGGTTTGCATCGTTCTAGGTTTTCTCAGCTCCCAGATGATGCTGTGAGAGAGGAGCAGATGGCAAGAGTTAAAAAGTGCAGCAGATATAACTGACTTACGTGACCTAAAATACAGAAACAAACACTAGCTGTTTATTAAAGTTCAAATTAAGAAAGAAATGAAGGCAGTTCTCTTTTCTCTTTTTCTTTTTTCTTTTTGTTTGACCCTTCGAGAGGAAGACCTCTTGCATTCAAAAGACAAACACCACTGGGCTGAGCGAGGTTATTTATATCTCGACCATGTTGAGGTTACATTTTGGGGTTTGTTTTGTTGTTACTCTTTCCTTCAAGGGTAGACCTTTGCGTATGGTTTTGTTTGGTCTAAAATGGGGACCGACAACATTTGGTAAAGGAAAACCAAATGTTTAAATGTTAATTATCCAAGTTTGCTTTCGGGTTAAGAAGAAACATTTTTTCTGTGCGAAAAACTGGGATGGGGAAAGTATTTCTTTCTGTAGGGTTAATGTTTTCTGGCTGTTTCCTTCCAGTTTTAATATGTACATGTGGATAAACCTCAGAATGCTTCCACGAAATCCCAGAAAACCATTTAGCTCTCATTCTTGGCATCTTAGCTTCTGTTTTGCACTGCTTTTGTCTCCCCGTACCGAAGCATTCACAGCTGTATAGGTATATGCAGGCACTGTTTCTATTCCATTTGATCTGTTTTTAAATGCAAGGGCTTTTTGTATTTAATACGTATTACGGTGCTTGGAGTCTAATACTTCAAAACCTTAGTGACCTTGGTTCACCCATTTGTGCCTTGTACATTTTCATCCAGTCTTTAATTATATGATAACAGGCTGGTTTACTCCCTAGAAGGAAATGGTTGCATGAGATAGGTGACGTTTAATCAGTATGCAGCGATCTAGTATTTTTAATTGTTGGGTGTGTGGTTCTGGATCTTCTCTGGGGAGGTGATCACCGCCCTGTACTCAGCCCTGGTGAGGCCACACCTCGAATGTTGCGTTCAGTCCTGGGCCCCTCACTGAAAGAAGGACATAGAAGTGCTGGAGCGTGGCCAGACAAGGGCAGTGAGGCTGGTGAAGGACCTGGAGCACGAGTCCTGGGAGGAGCAGCTGAGGGACCTGTGGTTGTTTAGTCTGGAGAAGAGGAGGCTGAGAGGAGACCTTCTGGCTCTTGACAGCTCCCTGACAGGAGGTTGGAGCACGGAGGGGGACAGGCTCTTCTCCCTGGTGACGTGTGGCAGGACCAGAGGGAATGGCTCAAGCTGCACCAGAGGAGATGTAGGCTGGATATTAGGAAACCTTTCTTCACCAAAAGGGTTCTCAGCCATTGGAATGGGCTGCCCAGGGCGGTGCTGGAGTCACCATCCCCAGAGGCATTTAAATGGCGTGTGGACCTGGTGCTCAGGGACATGGTTTAGTGGTGAGTTGGCTGTGTTGGGTCAAAGGTTGGACTAGATGAGCTTGAAGGTCTCTTCCAACCAAAGACATTCTGTGATTCTGTTATATCACTTTCAGGCCTTGATTTGCAGATATCATTAAGAATTTGCCTGTATGCTTTACTGTCCTTCTAGCAACAGGTTTTCTCTAAGACTTCCTGGCAAAACCAAATCCCTGACGCCTGGGTTGGGAATTGAAAGGATTGTTGGCCAAGGCACCTTTTTTATTTTTTGCAGTCACGATTTCATTCATCTTGGTTCTCAGTTTCACATTCATTCTTACTTGTATCCTAGGCCCCTGTATAGCTCATGTCCTGCATCTCTGTTTTCATTCTCCCCCCACCCAAGTCATTTCTCATGCCACCCAGTTTCTATTTCAAGTTCACTATCCATTCTCAGACAGTACCAGGCTTCCCTCGTTGCACTCAGTTCTATTCTGGCTGCAGCGTTGCACCCCTTTTTCTCAGGGTGAGTCTGCACAGATGGGTGTTGAAGGTTGCACATCTTTCTACCGATGCTCCGAGAGTCAACTTCGGTACAACAGCCCCGTAGCTGCTTCGGCGTGACTCTGAGGTGCTACGACGGAGCTGAGCCTGCCTCTCTGCTCTGCTACATCAGCCGCCTGCCTAATGCTGCCCTTCCTCTCTGCAGGGGAATTTCGCATATCCAAAGCTGGAGGTTTCCAAAAAGCTTTATATTGGCTGTTGGAATTCCCAGATATTCTTGATACACGTGAGCGCTGTGGGTTTTCCCCATCCGTAAGCTGAGATGGCACTTACTGATTTGTATTACTTATTTCAGCGTGTGAAAGATGGAATGATGCATTACAAGTCCTTATAATATTATTTTCTTGTTAATCACTGCTGCGAAAATATATCAAGAGAAATACAGCATTAGTAAAAATAGAAACCTGGCTATCTTGAGGAGGATGAGTGAGGTTTCCATCTCTCTTGTGTTTTACCTTTTTAAGCAGCACACGGAAAATTCTAGTAGCTGGATAGAATTTTATACTGCGCAATAAAATGCTAGACGTGTTTAGTCCCCTGTGCCATCTCCAGCTGCAAGCTGTGTCATCCCCGAGAACTTTCTGAACTGCGTAATTGTGGGACTCGTGATACATCGCAGCCCAACGTCAGGCCTCTCCTTATCCAAACTTCAGAATTTATGAGGCTGTTTAATTAAACTGAAGCATATAACAAATGAGCTGGCGCTGGGTACGCAGGGCTTCTCTAAATAGTTTGTCTTAGAACCGTGGCATTACTAATGTTTTGATGGTAGTTCTTCTCAGACAGAGAAGGAGCAGTCTTGTGTTGCATCATTTTTGTTCCTCCCAAAAGCAGTTTGCGGTCCGGACTGACGGACAACTCTTCCTGAATCATCATTAAAACCAAGGTGCCCAATTGTCTTTTCTGAAGGCCTCATGTTTTTCTGAGAACAGTCAATTTTCTCTGTCTCTCTCTCATCTTTTAATATCAAAGGGTTGGGGTTTTGTGAAATCCCAAGTTACTTTCTCTAATGCCAGATCTAAACTAATTCTACCTTCTTACATTTAATAAGAAAAACCTACTTGATTTGAAAGTCACTTCTACAGAAACTATTTAAAGGATTTTTGGGGAGAAAAAAATATTCCTATAATGTCGCACTACAACATCACTTCTTTCAGGGACATTTTAGAGCCAAATTTTAGGGTATGTTTTAAATATAATTAATAGGCCATTTCTCTGCCTTAGCAGAAAATTTTGTCCCTCTTCTGCCGAGCTTTTCACATCACCAGAGCAAGAAGTTTGTTTTCAGTAGTCCCCATTTCTTTTCCAGCTGGTCCTTCTGAAACAATTTTCACATAAAATATGGGCTGACATTCTGAACATTTTCTGGGCGCAGATACTGTAAATAAATAGTGCAAACTACAGGGGTTTTCCAGTTTGAAAAATGGGAACAGTGGGCACCCTGAACAAAAGTAAATATTCCCAACGCTTTTTCATTGTTACCGTATTAATCAAGCTCGGTGCTTTAACTGGAGTTTCAAGGTTAAATATTTAAGTAATGCAAAAATTCCTGATACCGCAGTGCACCTCTCTCTTTAAAATTAATAACGTCACGGCGAAACTGTTAAAATTCATCTCTTTTAATGTATAATTTTTCTTAGCGAAGCTGGGCGTACGTGCACGCAGCTTCTGAATTAGTTGCCTAAGGGTTGGCTTCGTGCGATCACAGTAACCTGGATATCTCCGGAAAGTTGAGGGGTTTGGTTTTTTCATTATTTCAGTCCATGACGTTAGAAAGTTTTACAAATATCCACCCTTCTTTTTTTCTGTAAGACATCAAGAAATTCCTGTCAAGTAGATCCATCAGCTCTGTTTTTCCTTAAAGGGCTGTGGGTTTAAAAGAACAAATAAGAGCTACTGTCGTGATTTATTAATTGCATGAAATAGCTAAAGGAAGAATGCAGTTAGAGAGTGATATCTAAGGTCAACTGAACTATTCTGTTCTGTTGTAACACCAACCCAAATTTAGATCTTCGATTTTTGTTTTCATAATTCCTTGTGAAAAAGCAGCGCTCTAAAAAGAAGCTCAAGGGTACCAAAGAATGAAAACCTAAGAAACTGTTGTTTTTCTTTACATGAAGGTGGCCTGAAAGGTTGTGGAGGTGGGTTTTGGTTTGGGTTTTTTTCCATTTTGCTAATTAATTTTGTTTTATTTTCCCCATACTATAAATGGACATCCTTGGAGCCCAACTGTCATGATAAAAATCTATTGAAATGCTGCAGGAAAGCGAAAATACAAAAAAAACCCCAACCCAGAGATGTGTGTGCTGTGGTTCATCAGCCAGGGGTTGGTTTGGATGGACAACTGGTGATTCTGACCACTGGCTGCTTATCCCAGATACAAGTGTCCCCACAGCCAAGACCTGGCCAAGTTGGCCTTTCTCCTTGTTGCTGTCCTCGTTTTAATGTGCAGGAACTTTTCCTTGGCTCCGTGTCGAGCTGTGTGCTGTTGTCTCTGCAAGAATCTGGGTCTCTAAAGGGCCTGGTGGGAAGGGATGAATTCTTGGCACCCCCAAGGCTTTGTGTACGGTCCTAGTTTGAAGTTGGCACATTCAGTTTGGATCACCAGCATTTATCCACATCTGATCTGGCCTTGTGGCTCCAGGAGCTGCAATTCATATCAGTATAGCCACAGCAGCTTTCCTTGCAGTGCTAAATAACACCTTTGAAATTACACTAATTGTTGCTTTTGTTTGTTTACCTTTGAACAAAACGTGGTCATTATTTCAGTGTCTTACCTGGCTTCTGTCAGTGTATCTCTGCTGAAGGGAACTCCTACCCCAGTTAGTTTCTGCTGATCCAGCTCAATAAATCTCAAACGTCTTTGTTTCTCCTCTTAGAAGGATCCCCGTTCAGTGAAACACTTTTAAATTAAAACCAGTGATGCTTTTAAATTCAAGCTCACGCAAAGTTTCTGAAGAAAAGAGCTTCTCTTCCGCTGAAAACTTCTGGTGATGCTCCAGAGCTGTCATGGAAAACAGAATGTTTGTCTTTCTTTTTTACCACATTTCTGAAACATATTAATGAGAGGTGAGATTTTTACCAGGATGGTTCAGTAATTGCCAAAGTTGGCTCTAACTTAGTCTCCCCAGCTAAGATTCTGTCACTTCAAAGGATTCATGAAATTTCTTTTGGTTTTTATCCTCAGTTTGTGAAAGTTTATAGGTACCATTCTGAGAGTGGGAGCAAAAATACTTGGGCTTGGGAAATGTGTAAATGAACCAAACGTTCCATTTGAAAGCTATCATAAAAAGTTAAAGTATCTCCTCTCTTTCAAGTAGCTCCATCCATCTACTGACTCCTTAATACAGGAGCTCAAACTAGACTAAACCTGGGACATGGATCCCAGAATGAACTTTCCAAAGTCACTGTAATGTATTTGAGATGCGTGGTGTTTAGAAAAAAACTAAAACCAACACTATTATTTTGACATTACTAATAGGTAATACCTGGCGGTGCTGGGGTGATGGTTGGGCTTGGTGATCTTAAGGGTCTCTTCTGACCAAACTGATTCAATGAGCCTACAAATGGAAATATTCCTGGTTGACTCTCATGTGTGACTTGATAATAGTTGATGAGAAGGTGGCTACATGACAGAATTCTCATTTAACTGGTGTCCTGACAGAGGGAATGGATAATGGAGAAGGAAACCTGGCCACAGGTGCTCTGTCAGTAAAAGCAGAAGAACAAAACCTGTACAATTTATATCCTGTGTATTACAATGTATATAATTTCACCTCACCTAAAGGATTCTAACACAGCCTTTTGGCTTATTCTGCTAATTATTATTTGGAAGTTTTCTACATTTTCTAGTGTAGATATTTATATTGGTTCAGGTATCTATCCTTTCCTTTTTTTTTTCCTCTCCTTTAATTTTCTTTTTATCTCCAGTGGAGTTTCAGTGTTTGAGTGACAGCAAGTGACATTTTCACAGGATAGATTCTGCAGGCAAATGAACAGTTGCCAGTAGGCACAATGGCAGCCTGGAATAGTCTGACACGTAGGTGTTCTGACTGGAAGATACTCATTGTGTTGAATGAAGTTCTCGTATAGTAGCTTTCAGTTTATATTGTATTCTCAAGGTATAGAATTAAATATATACCCATGACACATATGCTTCAGATCCACTTTTTTAAACAGAATTTCATCTCTTGAAGAGGAAAGAGTATTACAGAGTCTGAAAGGAAGTTCACCAGCTAGATACTGGCGTTGGTCAGAGTCCTTGACTTTTGCGTTCCGGGGGTGTGAAAGAGTGAGACGTCTCTCAAAGCAGATAATACGCAACATCTGTAATTAGTAAAGAACAACACAAAATAAAGGTCTTGATTTTTTTCAGAAGCTAGATGGGAGCACTGGGGCGTTAGCTGCGTGCCAACTTTGGGCCTCTCTATGGACTTCTAAACCCCAAAGATTCATATTCAGGCAATTTTGGTAAAGTTATCGAGTACCTTTTGTGTAGTATGAAATTGCACATCTGGAGAAGGTAAGAAAACTTTCTCTGATTTCAGTCTAATGGCAGTATTCCCGTTGACTTGCAGAAGATTAGATAACTGCAGCTCACTGAAAAATATGATGAATTCAGCATTAAGTGAGATGATACCAGTGTATTATTTTGTCTTTACGGAAGATTGATTGGTAGATCATTTTACTCAGATATCATTCTCGCTGTTACAATACCATTTAAAGTGTCAAAATCTTAGTAAACTGTCTCCTAACTGTTATATCAACAGAAATTGATACAGATGCCTTGATGAAGTTCATACTTCGTAAAATTAGTTCTGACCTTTGGAAAACAATTATTTGGAACCAGCGATGCCAGAGAAAAGCAAAGGAGTTGTAAATCCAGTCAGATTATGAAACTGCAAAATGTCTATCTTCCAAATTAGCTAATCACCGATTTATGTGATAATAGCTGTAAAAATGCCCAAAGACCAATTATTTGGCTAATTTTGCCATCTGTCGTGAATAATATTAACACTTGAAGAGGGTGGGAGTACCATCCTAAACACACCTCTTATTTATTCCCTTTTCTTAAAAAAAGAAGAACATTGTGTTCACAATGCGAACAGAATATGGACGTTTCGTTTGGGTGGCACAAAAGACCTTGTCAGATGGCTTTTTTTTTTTTTGCCCTCCTAGGAAATAAGAAAGATCTTTCTAGGTTCTTGTTAGCAAAATGGGTCACCCTTTTAGATGACCTACTGGTACATTTTACCAAAAAGCTTGTCTCTCCCAGGTCAGCTGAAGAAAAAGATGATAGATGTCCACTGTAAGAACTGCGTGGGACTCTGTCACTCAGCTGTAAGATACGGCGCTTTGAAATCTCCTCTCTTATGCTTGAGGACAAGTCACTTGTTTTGACACAGGCGTTTCCAAGTGAGGTTTGACGCCTTCAGATGACAATATCACGATTATCCCATCTAAACAGATAAAATTACATGTTCTTGATGAATCGTTTTGATTTGGGTGACAGGAATGCACAGTCAGGTTTCCATCTGAGACAGTAAAAGCTGGTTTATAATTACAAATGACCCAGGCTGGCTGCAGCTGCAGAGCGGAGCGGTGAGGAACAAGCCGATGAGAAGAATCACAGAATGGTAGAGGTTGGAAGGGACCTCTGGAGATGATGGAGTCCAACCCCCCTGCCAGAGCAGGAGCACCCAGGGCAGCCCACACAGGAACAGAGCCAGGTGGGTCTTGAAAGTCTCCAGAGAAGGAGACTCCACAACCTCTCTGGGCAGCCTGGCACAGGCTCTGGTACCCTCACAGGGAAGAAGTTTCTCCTCATGTTGAGGTGGAACTTCCTGTGATCCAGCTTGTGACCATCACCTCTCCTCCTGACAAGAGCCTGGCCCCTTCTACTTGACCCCCACCCTGCAGAGATTTGCAAACATTCATAAGATGCCCTCTCAGGCTGCTCTTCTCCAGGCTCAACAGCCCCAGGGTCTCAGCCTTTCCTCACCAGAGAGATGCAGACCATGCACCACAGCAGACAGGGTGGTCGTTTGGGAAGCAGAGGGAAGGGAGACAAGCTGCATTTTCCGTACCTACCACCGGTTTCCCCCGCGAGGCAACTCCATCAACATCCCTGGAACACATGAAGTTGTGTCTAAAGTACTTTTGCGAAAGGGCGAAGCACAGCAGATTGGTGACAAAATGCTTTCAGACTAGAAACACTTGCCAAAGCATATCTTTGAGTGAAGGTGGGATGTAGAATCTTTCATTGGTTTTTCCATCCACTGCTTCTTTGACTTTCCTGCCCAAGACAGGTCCTTTTTGTGGTGTTTTGGGGATTTTTTTCTAGGAATCTAAGGTTGAGTAAGGGAATTTAAGACCACAGTGACTGTTTTCTGTCTTCCTTCAGCATGCAGACTTAGGACATTTTCTGACGTGCTACTCAAAGTCCTTTTTCTGTGTCTACTGAAGAAAAAACTCTCCAAAAATTAATGCTTTTCTGTGCAGTTGCAACATGAGATCTTTAAAGACTGCACAGACAGTCCTTTTTTCTTCCCTGGGTACTTAAAGCAGATATTTTGAGGTGGGTTCCACTTACCTGTCTTCATGACCTGCTTCTCCTGACCAGTTGACCCTTTGGAGGCAGCAAACCCTGAGCTTGTCCTTGTCCACTGCACTTCAAGGCTTGTCGGTAAAACAAAATACAGAAGTATTTCTGACAGCTCAAAGCAGAGAACGCCGAGTTAATACTTTCAAGAACTTGGAAGCAAAAGAGTACAATAAAAACCCCAAACCTAATCTGTGCTTCTGAAGAAAATATGCTCAAATAGCTTGAAAAAGTGCTGCACCTTCAAGGCAGCCTTTGAACATTAGAGGAACTTGCATTTTATCTAATTTTCACTCGCCTCACCCTCAAATACATGATCTTGGTGTAGTTTCAAATGCAAATGTTGATGATCTCTAGAGCCTGTATTCTCTTTACCTTTCCTACCGAAGACTGGTAGGGCTCTGGTAGGGCTGGCTGCCTGCTTAATTAGGGTGATTGGATTTTTCAACAGTCAGCTTTCGATAGATTTCACATCTGATATCTTTGGATGCATTTTGACAGGAGTATAAGATTGAAGGCCAGTCCTTTTCAGGAATCAAACTGTCTCTTCATCTGTTGTTGTTTCAGTGGCTCGTGCGTATAAGTCCAAAAACGGCTTTAGAGATTAGGGATGCAGGAGGAGAACTTTCTTTGCGTGTCTGTTAATTGACTCCGTTCGTTTACTCTGAGCCCTGTTAGTGCCAAAAACCCAAATCCCGATAGCTCTGCAGGAGGAGGTTTCCACTGACTGTGAAGTACTGGTCGGATGTTTCACTGTTTGATGGTTGGACATCAACAGCTCGTGTTTTTATGATGGATGAGTGCATGGCGTGGGTAGTGGTTCTCAGTCTTTCAAGTCTCAGATTCTGCTGAGGCTTTTGACAGAAACTGTGTGTTTCCCTCTACTCTACATGAGTGAGACCACATCTGGAGTGTTGTGTCCAGTGCTGGGCTCCCCAGTTCAAGGGGGACAGGGAAATACTGGAGAGAGTCCAAGGGAGGCTACAGAGGTGATGAAGGGACTGGAACATCTCTGGTGAGGAAAGGCTGAGACCCTGGGGCTGTTGAGCCTGGAGAAGAGCAGCCTGAGAGGGGAGCTGATGAATGGTTCCAAATCTCTGCAGGGTGGGGGTCAAGCAGAAGGGGC
>JANHGA010011216.1:54553-67320 GCA_027560355.1 Halcyon chelicuti | reverse complement strand
CGTTCCCTTCTCTGGCCACGCTCCAGCCCCTCCATGTCCTGCTGGGAGTGAGGGGCCCAGAACTGACCCCAGGATTTCAGTTGTGGCCTCCCCAGTGCTGAGTCCAGCGGGGACAATCCCTGTCCTAGTCCTGCTGACCTCACTAGTGCTGACACAGCCAGGATGCTGGTGGCCTTCTTGGCCACCTTGGCACACTCTGGCTCATCTCCAGCTGGCTGTTGTCCAACCTCCCCAGGTCTTTTTCTGCTGGGCAGGGGGTTGTTGTGACCCAAGGGCAGGACCTATCACCTGGAAATCTGTGTGTGTGATGACTTTGGTTTCATTTTCCTGGGAGATTAACACCCTCTGGCTATAGAAGGATGACAGAAACAAGGAGTATGGAAAGTGTGAGTGCCGCGGGAATAGTCGGTCACCCCACTCAAGAAGCGAAGAGTAAATGCAACATGTTAAAGCCACTGGCTCCGCAGTCAGTTGTGGTGAAAGCGGTTCCCTGACCTTCCTTAAGGTGATTCCTCTTGTAAAAGGTTGGTGGTGAGGTGATTGTGAAGCAACAACCTTTTTTTTTATTATTATTTTACTTGTTTTTTTCCTTTTTATCTTACCATCTTTATGAGTTTCCAATTCTCTCATACCTGAGCAGTAACAACAACCAGAAAAAAACCCCACTTATAGGTGGTGATGTTCATGTACCTGGGTGAGGCGAGTCCTTTATATCAGGTCATATTTCAGATTTAGGAGAAAACAGTTTTCTCTGCCAGCAGCACTGCTCGCAGACGGAGTCCAGACCAGAAGAAAAGCGATGCCGAGTCTGCTGAACGCCAGTCGCCGTGTCCTCCTCCCACCAGCTGCCCTGGCAGCGTTTGGCCAGCGCCGGAGTTGAAAACAATCAAGATTTGCCAGTTAGGGAGAATTATGCCAAGAATTTTTAAATAAGAAATAGCTCAGTCTAGAAAAGTTTATGTTATTTTCCTTGCGGAGGGTTTAATTTTAAACAATGGCATCATGTCGTGTCTAAAAGAAGGCACTTTATTATGTGATGATAAAGTGTCATGAGGCGAAAGTATAAACTGTTGGTGTGCTTGCTGCAATAAATTTCTTCGTTCCTAGGGAGGCTGAGGCTTTGGACAACAGTTTAATCTTCAATTCCTTTTCTTCTGCTTCTTAGGCCATTGGGATATTTCTTCAGGTATTTGCGCGGTGCTTTAGCTGCTTACCTTGTGTTGTAGAGAAACGGAGAAGCTTGGTGACGACGCAGAAATTTTGATGTAAAATCATCTGAATCATAACTGGGGGGGTGTGAAAGAAGAGTTCTGGGAGGGTGTGGAAGCAAACCAGCAGCTGCAGGGGCAGCAGGGAAGTTAGGCAGGAGGAGAGATGGGGTTTAGCTGTCTGCTGTGTCCTGTCAAGCGTTTTTGGCCTTCAGGTAATTTGTGAATATGTTTTTGAGACTACTTCTGCCAGTCGTATCCATTGTGAGAGGCTAAAAGTGAGAACCCAGGACCACTGACCCCGTTGACAAACTCTCTTCAGTAGTTTCCAATGTCAAGACGTGATGCAACAAACAAGTGAAGCCGTGGACAAATTCTTTATTTTCATACGTGCATGAAGAAAAGATGAGTGTGTGCATTTCCTGATAATGGAAAACTACATTCCTATCAAAAGAAAGATTTTTTTTTTTCCTTTTCTTTTATTTTTAGTTACTATTACCAAGTGTTGTCATAGATCTTTCTTCGGTGGATGGCTGAAGCTGAGCTTGCAGTTGGTCCGGTGGGGATGCCTCGGGTGGGCAGAGGAATGTTCCTCTCTCCTGTTGGAGTTACCAGTTGTGTTGACATCTGGGTATTTATATTTTGTAAGTGAAGGCTTCCTGTTTAGCCATAGAAATCAGGAAGAAAATGGATTACCCTTGTCTTCTCCTCATTTGAATGGCTTCTGTACTTACAGCTTGTGAAATAGCAGAGTGTGTCAGGTAGAGACAACTACAGAAAGAATCACAGAACTGTCAGGGTTGGAAGGGACCTTAAAGACCATCCAGTTCCAATGGCAGGGACACCTCCCACTAGAGCAGGTTGCTCAGAGCCCCATCCAGCCTGGTCTTGAAAACTTCCAGGGATGGAGCATCCACCACCTCTGGGCAACCTGTGTCGGTGTCTCACCACCTCATGGGGAAGAAACTCAGTTGTTTGTTAATTTGTAGCAGTAATGACTATATAATTTTTTTCACTTAATTCACTCTTTTGTCCTTCTAACAACATTTTGTTTAGGAAAAAATAAAAATATGGGGGAAAGACAAATTGGTATCATACCAAACTAAAATTATTTGTTCCTTATCTCAGTCCTCATCAGTTTCACAGTTATCTCTGTATCAGATTAAAGAGCAGCGAAGGAGAAAAGTAGATTACATTGCCATTGCGAGCTAGAAAATAGAAATGTGTGTATAGCAGGTACACAAAGTACCTAACGGGCATAAATCACAAGTTTTTAAACTGCTCCCTTACAACTGAACGAAAGGAATTTTAAATTATTTGTCCATTTTTAATCTGAGATGTAAATAAATTGGGAGGCACAGCTGTTGGAGAGAACTTTCTCTTCCCATACCTTACAGGTCCAAATCTTGAGTATTAACTTCATCAAAACACCACGAAGGAGGAAGCAGAAAACATATCACTGTTTAATGTACAAAATACAGGGAACCGCTCACCATAGCAACCGGCAGTGAGGGGAGCCGAGGGCTCTGGCACATGGGCCTGCACTCTGCTTACCTCTTTATTACCCAGGGTCGGGCACGGGAGCGATTTTCTTCCTAGTCGGAAACCGATCTGTTTGTCAATTGGATTGTTTCCGTTCGGTTTTTAGAGCGCAGATTGCCCGCGTGCCGCGGATAGGAGCACGCACCTTTCCTCTCAAAGCCAAGGCTTTGGAGAAGAGAAAAAGTCTTTTCACGGTTGTAAGGTCCGTTCTTAGCACTTGGTGCTTTCTTTCTGAAAGTAGCAGCTATGCCAGAGTTCGAGGGTTGAAGCTATCAACTAAACTGCTGTCTTAGATTTTCTCCCCTTGCAAATTAAGCTCCGGTTTCTCTCTTTTCATGTTTATTTTTTCCCTGTGACTGGAAACAAACAACAACCAAATAGATCATATCCCTTCTGATATCTTCTCTGTTCAAAGCTACATCCACCCCAATGACACCGGTGCCTGATCTGTGGAAAATGTGGGTATGTTGGACTTACAGCAATGCAGCACATACGTAAAGCAAAGAAATACGTTGGGGTCTTAGCCTTACAGATGTGTATCACATATGTAAAGCATATAGATATGTTAGTGTCTCAGCCTTATAGAGGTGTATCACATACATAAAGCAAATAAATGCATATATTAGCCTTATAGAGGTGTATCACATACATAAAGCAAATAAATGCATATATTAGCCTTATAGAGGTGTATCACATACGTAAAGCAAATAATGCATTAGTATCTTAGGCTTATAGACGTATCACATATGTAAAGCAAATAAATACGTTAGTGTCTTAGCCTTATAGAGGCGTATCACCTATGCAAAGCAAATAGATAGGTTGTTATCTTAGCATTCTAGCAGTGCATCACATAAAGCAAATAAATACATTAGTGTCTCAGTCTTATAGAGGTGTATTACATGCATAAGGCAAATAGATACATTGGTATCTTAGCATTGTAGTGGTGTATCACATACATAAAGCAAATTAATACCTTGGTATCAGCATTATAGTGGTGTATCACATAAAGCAAATAAATACATTAGTATCTTAGCCTTATACAGGTATCTCACATATGTAAAGCAAATAAATACGGTAGTATCTTAGCCCTATAGCAGTATATCACACACAATAAGCAAATAAAGACATGATTATCGTAGCCTTATAGAGGTGTATCACATACATAAAGCAAATTAATACATTAGTATCTTAGCCTTACAGAGTGTATCGTATACGTAAAGCAAATAGCTAACATATCTTAGCCTTATAGCAGTGTATTGCGTATATAAAAACAAATAAATACGTTAGCATCATAACCTGATAGTGGTGTGTTACATATGTAAAGCAAATTAATACGTTAGTATCCTAGCCTTATAGAGGTGTATCATATACATACATAGAGCAAATGAATATGTTGGTGTCTTAGCCTTACAGAGGTGTATCCATACGTAAAGCGAATACATTCATATATTAACCGTAGAGCTCTAGCCAATGTTTAAATCAGCCTCTCTGAAAGACCTGCCTCTTGTATTTCTTCTAATGGTTTTTCGCTTGGCATCTTGCATTGTTAGGCAGTTAAAATGCATTTTTGAAGTTACATTAATACTTGTCGCACAGAAGAACAGTCTCCTTGGCAAAGGCCATATGTTCATGCAAAGGTAGTTTTGGAAGGCAGGAGATTTGCTGCTTTTTCTTCTGTCATCTGTTACATTTTTACTGCATTTTCTCCACATACAGTGTCTAGCAAACACTCGGATAATAGATTTGAATTCTATTCAGTACAGAAGCAGGATTATTATTTCCAACAGCTTTATGATGACTTTAGTCAGGTACTCAAAAGAGGATTGTTTTTTTAGACCTGCCTACCTGCACTTTGGTATTATAACAGTTAAAATTTAGAGTGAGGATCACACATTTTGTAGATGTACGCAGCTAAATATTGCTTTTATTTAACCGGTGACATACACTGAGATCCTCCTATGAAAACAGGAGATGAGAAGATCCTTTCAGTGCTTCAATACTCTAAAATAAATGAGCAGACATACTGAATTTCCCCGAGAGCTTTCGACTGGCATGAGCCAAATTTCACCGCTGGTCTTTCCACTCGGGAGTTTCCTCATTCCAGTACACGTGCCGCTCCTTCCTAAGCGCCTGGTCCAGCACAAGCATTCCTCCAGCCTCAGAGATTAGGGAACTGATCTAGGTTAAGACTAATCCAGCAGAAATACACAAATCGGCTCCCTGATCTGATTCACTGGACCAACATTACCCTCTGCAGAGGAGAGGGAGCAGCCCCTGGCCAGGACACGGAGGAGCCTTCCGCAGATGGTTCAGTGCCCTCTGAGATGAGTAAGGGGCTACACCTTAGGGATTTCCTCCTCGAGAAGGGTCCCAGGAAAAGGAAGACACGAGGCCAAAATCTGGTGCCCCCATAGTTGTCAAGCCTTGTGCTGAGGAGCTGACAGAGCCCCAATTTAAGCCAGGTCATCTTTGAGGTTCCACATCTACCCTGGGAAGACCTGACAGTCCTGTGATCCCCGTAGGTAGTCCCAGAGTAATCACGCAAAGATATTTTTCACCGACTGTTTATGCCAGTTATAAGAATAAAATTAAATGCAAGGCTCTGGTTAGGCTGAGTTCCTGATTCTCCATCACGTGTTTGAGTCACAGAATCAGTTGTAGCTGTGTTGGTTTTAAGAAAAACCTGCAGGTTTTTTAGACATTTCTAGGAGAAAATGCCTGCAAGCCTAAAAACTACTTTCATTGGTATCTGGGCTACTTTGGGGGTTTTATATTCATTTATCTATATGTGTGTGAGTATATATAGAGAGAAGTCTGTGTATCAATTAGATATAAATAAGCAAAACTGGGCATCTTTTTGTACAATTTCACTTCTCTGCAGTTTTGTGGTGGATCTTCTCAAGAGTATCTCATTAAAAAGTCTTTGTAGCCATTCTCCAGCTGCCTGGGTTCAATCCCTATAAGAATTAAATTCTGTGGGACTGTAAAGCAGTGGAGACCATGGCCAGAGTCGGACCCGAGCCTTGGACTGTAGTGTGTTCTGATTTTGCATCAATGAAGGGAGATCATTCTTGAGGGCAGCTCAGAATACAGCTGCATTCAGGAGCAGATTCCATTACTTTAAATCACACTTTGGACTCTGTTTTTCTTCGCTGACTACTGAGAGCACCTGGGTAAACTCCCCAGTTTTGTCCAGTGTTTGCTTTTCTGGATGTGCCCTGGTTTTTGTGCGGTGAAACAGCCCGTTAGAGGAGCCGTGCGGTCTCCGTGCAGCGCAGGTGCTGGTGGGAACTTGGCTTTCTGCAAATCTTGTCTTAGTAGAACTTGTATTTTCTTGCAGGAAGAAGAGGCTTTATCACAAGAAAAGGGGCAAAGAAACATAAAGACTTGAAGAAACAGCACTTCTCTAATTCTTCCCAAAAGTTCAGAGACCCACCAAAACCTGGTGGATTCCTTCCACCAGTCTTCCTGATTGGAGGTAGGTAAATTCTCTCCTTGCCACTATTTCTCCTTCTATCGCATAACTGTGGAGAGTCAACACACTGATTTCAAATTTTAAACGGTTTCTACTGTTTTCTTTGATGGGTCAGAAAGTAATAGTGGGCTTGCAGGAGTAGCTGGTGTCACAGGCAGTGGTGTTTGTCTGGTGGTACCAGTGCCACCACTAGAAGTGAATGATGCCATCTTTAGTCGTATGGAAGATGATGTAATTACTAAACAAAAGAAAAAGAGCATTTATTGAAAAGAAAGACAAAACCAGACCGGATGCTTGTGAACATGTTTCTGAGCCTTGGCCAGTGTTTTCCAGCATGGAACCCATGGCTCTGGTTTGGAAAGAACTCTTTCAGAGGAGGATTCTGAGTTATGCCGCGGGGCAAAGGGGAAGAATAACCTGAGAAACAGCCAATAATCAAGTAGATTGGTTTAGAAGAGATGTATTTAACACCTACCTGAATCAAAAAGAGAACTGGTTGCCTGCCATTCTCCTTCTCCTTTGTGTTGGCACACAATGGAGAAGTTACTGAGCTTGTTTCTGTTACTGGAAAGATAATTTTGGGGCATTTTTATTTTTTTTTCTTACGGAAAGTAGAGTCTCTTTAAATTTTAGATGCATCAAATACCATAGTTTGTAAGAATATTGTATGTATTTTAAGAGATTAGATGGGGACAGGATTTTTTTAATCTGTTAGCACAGACTTGTTATGTAAATAGAAAGCTCACAAAGCAAACCAGACAGCACATGCACTGGAAAAACAGATGTCTCTTCCCCGGAAATACACGCACCGTTAGATTCCTGCAACTTGCTGAGAAGTTTCTTGTTACGGATATGCACGCATTTGAAAAAAATAAATACATTGTAGTCCCGGGGTGAGTGCTGTGCTTAGCTCTGAATGATACACAACAGTGCGGTGCTGCTTCATAACAGCTCGGCCAGTCTGTGACAGTCACCTTCCTACACTGCACAGCAGCCTGCACAAGGAAAAGTGCTTTTTCCAGTGTCCTTTTTTTTAAACTAAAGAAACCAAACAAAAAAACACCCAAACTTTGCAATTTTTTTACATTCTTTTTAATAATTTCTCGCAAAACCTGATGGTTTCTAATAGAGAAATAAAGGTAGGAGGGCTGGTTAAAAGGAGAACGCAAAGGAGACTTTCCGGAGGGGAAAAGCAATGCAGAGCCTATTGAATTAGCCACAAAAATTCTCTTGGCTCACCATCTAGGAGCCGTTTGATTATCACTGGTACTCTGAGCTTACTATTTATAAAACTACACTCTGCAGCCTCGTCTGTCTCTGTGGTATTAGTATTTTGATGCTGCTAAGTTTGTAAGTGGCACAGGCATGATTAAAGTAACGCTTATTTTTTAGCAGCCACTTCAGTTACATCTTTACTTCCACCTTTCCATTGCCATGTGCTCAGCATGGACAATTTTTATCATTAATTTATCGCTACTCTTTTATTGAGACATTCCGACTTTAAAAAGCTGGGTATTTATTTGAATCCAGTTGAATAAAGCTTTTCCGTAGATTCCTTGAGGCTTTTACTCGAAGCTTCTTTCACTGATGCTACTTCAGTCTTTAGCACTGTCCACATGACCTAGTTATTTTAAGCCCTAGTATGACTTCGGTTTCATTCTTGGGCTATTTCATCCATCTAGCGAAATTGTTTCCAGTAAATTAGTTTTACAGTGTTTGCTGTGATTAGCATTATATGCTCAAGGGAAGTTCTTCATGAACATGTCTCTTATCAATACCTTTCAATGTGTTTAAACACTAATAAATAATGTTATCTGAGAATGTAATATCCATAGCGAAATTACGATCTCAAATGTATTTGTATGCAAATTTTTTTACTGGTGGCTTGTATCATCTCTCTATTTGTTGTGTTACTGTAAAGATAAGCTATGTTGTGAAGGCATGGATTCCTATTTTTAATTTTATGAGTAACCTGTGTAAAAATGTTCATTCTTTGAAATATTTTGTGCGGTTTATATATAGCAGAAACTAATTACAATTTTCTGTCATTTCTACAGTTGAAGAAGTTGTTCTTGTGTTTAAATTACACCTTTTATGTGTTGCTTTTTAAGATGTAGAGTTTCTGGACTAATTTAGAACGTGTTGGCATTTAGTTTCTTGAGGCCCAATGGTCAGAGCCCAACCTTGTGAGTTCTGTGGATGCTCCACAGGAGAAAGTTCCATGTGTCTCAAACTCCATGAGATTTGTATCATTCTCCTTTCATAGTACAGCTGATTTTGTTGTCAGTAACCTTTACTACAGCTCTGCCCCTTGAATACCTCAATTCTTCACCTCCTAAAATGCAGGTTTGGGGTTTTTTCAGCCACATACATTCAGTTTTTAGAGCCCGATGAGTCCTTGCATTTATAAACTTGCAGTTTTATTTGTTGAACGAAGTTGTTCACCTTTCAAGACAGTTCAAGACAGTTCACCTTTCAACTAAGGAGAAGAGGCTTTATTTTACTAACAGCAATAATAATAATCTGCAATGTTTATTTTTTTATTATTATTTTGATAATCTCTATGGTCTGGATGTACCCTGTTAGTATCCCAGATGCGTGAAAACAAAGTTTTAAAAGCAAGTAATACTCAGAATCATGAAATATATAGTGTTTAAACATAGAAGCTTAGTGCCCCAGTCTTTAAGAAAATCTACATATATATTCATAATTTCATAGGAGTGTAGTTTTTAAAGTGATATTCGTTGGGGAAGAACTTGAGCAAGTTGTTAACTTTTCTTATAAGTAGTTTGCACATGACAAAACTGTTGGCTGAAAGGCATTACCGAGACTCTTTGGTACCCATTTTTACAAAATCCTGTGCCTCAATTTTGCTCTTAAATTGGAAAGATGCTGATCGACTGTTAACTCAGTTAAACTAAGGCTACTAATTAAGGTAGCGAAATCCAAACAGCAGGTCATCACCGGGAAAGCAAAAAGGTTTCGTTAATAAACTTAACCTAAGGTATTTTAATAATCATAGTCAATGTGTTTGGTATTTGCAGCCAGGGTACTTTGTGTGACTGCTGTGCTTATACCCTGGTCGTTTGGCTTGCCTGAAATTTTTCATTCACGTTTTGTATCGACGACTTTTCTGTTTGGGGAGGAGGTTTTAAGAACAACCAAGCCCCTTCGCTATGGTGACAAATGGCTTTAAAAGAGATTCCAAATACGTGATCAGAAGAAATTAATTAGATTTTCTGTAGGATTTAAAAAGCCTTGATTGGCTATGTTACATCTATTTTAATCGAAGATTTAGGGGTTGGGTTTTGTTTTTCAAAAAAAAAGGCATCAAATCCTCAATTCTAATTTGCTAAACGTTTATTTCTAATCCCTAACTGTGCCCTCGCTGGGTTCTCCGGCTTTCAGGTGTAATGTTTCAAAGGCTCGACATTAACTCTTTTGGATATGCCTTTAACCTAATGAGCTCCAATCCATTTCACCTTTGAAAGAGCTAATTAATTGACTTCAAGTCCTGCAAAGACTGTTAACCCCTTTCAGTGTCAGAGAAATTGAAACTGGCACAATCAAAGCCGAAGGAACCCCGAGCCGGCGGAGGACTTGCAAGTCCATCTTGGTAGTGATGCTGAAGGAGACGGCTCAGTAACATGGAGATGTTATGGACTAACTTGGGCTTAGTTCACCACTATCTGTGTGCTGGTGCAAAGATACTAACATGTAATAGCTCATTAACAATCCTGGTAGAGCCTTTCGCCTAACCAAGACCATGTGCAGTATCGTGACTCTTCAAAGGCTAAACTTGTTGCCTTTGAAGATTTTGTGCGTGCATCAGGACAACACCAGATGGCTCAAGTGACTTTTTTTGTATACCTACCAGTCCCATCATAAAAATCCATGTACTCATTTTTATAGACAGGTACTCGCTCTTCTGGAGAGTGAGCCACCATAATGCAGTAAAAGGTCTCTTTTTTGACATCAGTTCCAGTCACAGCCATCCTACCTACCCTTCTTTAAGAGCACCTACAGTTTACACTACAAAGCAATTGGATGAGCAGTCAATAAAAACGAAAGGGAAACATTTGGCTCATTCTTTAATTTCAATAACTCAACTGTCTCAACAGATGTAACGTGTAAAAGTTCCTCAGATGAGGGGTGTAGTAAGACAAGGAGCCAGCCTCGATGGACATAGCCCATTATCGAGATCCAAACAGGAGACTGTCTAAAACAAAGCTGAAAGTGCATCAAGAATTTTAAGAAGCCTAAAGATCCCCAAGGTAACTAGAAGCAAGACCATGAGAAGTAATGTAGGTAAGTATTCAAAAGGAAATCGATGCGTTTATTAAGCCGAGAAACTTTTGGGTTTCTTTTGATAGTTTTGTGCTGCGGTAGTGAAGTTGGTGACGAAACTTTTTTCAAATAGTATAGTACAAAAGATTCAAGCCACTATGAGAAAAAGAAAAAAAACCAAGCAGGGCAGCAGACATCTTCAGCATTTAATGGTGCTGGAGTAGAAAAGTAAACAATATAGCACTTCGTGTCTTAGTACAAGATGGACAGTGCACCCGTACCTGGACCTTTTGGATAACAGAAAAAGAAGAAGAAAAAGCATTCTTGACCTAAATTGAACAGATTGTATTGAAACAGCGTACGAAGCACGGTATTTTAATGGTAAGAAAATTACCATTTTGTGACAGTGTGATTCATACGGAGGATTAGTCATAATTGGTAGTAATATATTTTGACATCATTAAACAATAGAACTCCAGTTAGCTGTATCAGAAAATATGCAGCACCATTCTTGACCTAGATTGTGTTGTAGCAGCAAAGTGGAGCTGCCTTGCCCTGAGACAGAAGCCAGAACTTTACAGTAAAATGTAAAGTGAAATGCTCTTATTCTTATGCGTTTTCATAATCAAAATACAAGGTTATACCATGTCAACAACCAGCAGATGGGGAAAAAGAATGTCCTAGGAAGCTCAAAGAACACGCTAGGAAACTGAGCTATAAATACCAGGCTAATTCCATAGCTTTAAGATTTCTCCAAAGCTTTTTTAAATCCCTCCAGAAAAGACTGAAGAGATCCCTAATCTGAAGTGCCCCAGTTGAAGAAATGTGTAAGGTTTTTATTTCTAAATAAAATTATGTTAATCTACAATAGATCGTTTGGACATCTTAATGAGTCAGTGTAGTGACTGTGCTGTATTTGTTGCATCAAAATAAGGCTTTTCAACGCATCGCTAGATTTTCATTTTTCTCAGTAGTTCTTCAGAGAAAATACAGAATTCTGTCTGATCACCTCTGAACAAGTATGTACAGTATTCCCACAGGATACTTGATGTTCACAACTTATTTTGAATCTCTTTTTTAGAGAGCTGTCCCTTTCAGTACAGAGAGCTAACAGAAGAGCAGTCTTCTTTGGTAGGGTTTTATGAAAATTGGAAGATATTTTGATTTTTTTTTTTAATTATTTTTTCCTTTGCATTTGGAAACGGTACCTGTGGAATCTGACATTGTGGCTATATGTAGAAATATTTTTTTTTTGTCTTTCTATACTTAATATTCTAAATTTTTGAGAGCAGCCTTTCAGATTTTATAGCATTCCAGGGAGGATGGTGTTCTCATGTTGTATTTGAATTTGATGAATCTGTCATGTGACCAGGTTCCAAGACAAAAGTGTCTGTAAGGCAGCCTGGATCGTGAGATGAGTTGTTGAGCGTTTAAGTGAAGGGATTCCTTTCTCTGTAATGTGGGATGAAAAGATGGGTGCACTTGTATTACTGAAGCTCTGTGGGATGTTTCTTGTTGACATTGGCAAAGCCAGTAGCTGGGGATGTCATGAGACAGAATTATCATGTAACCGTAGAGTGATACCGGTTGGAAGGGTATCTGGAGGTCACGCAGAATGGCTGAAGTTGGAAGGAAACTCTGGAGGTCATCTTGTACAACCCCCCTGGTCAAGCAGGGTCACCCAGAGAGGGTTGCCCAGAAATGTGTCCAGACAGTTTTTGAATACGTCCACGGCTGGAGACTCCACCACCTCTCTGGGAGCCTGTTTCAGTGCTCTGTCACCCTCACAGTAATAAAGTGTTTCCTGATGATCAGACATAACCTCCTGTGTTTTCAGCTGTGGAACAGTTTCAGCTGGAAGAGACCTTCAAGATCATCAGGTCCAACCTTACTCCCAGCCCTATCAAAACCACTAACCCAGCACAACATCCAACCGCCTCTTAAACCCCTCCAGGGATGGTGACTCCACCACCTCCCTGGGCAGCCCATTCCAATCCCTGACAACCCTTTCTGGAGAGAAATGCTTCCTGAGATCCAGCTGAACCTCCCCTGGGTCAACTTCAGGCCATTGCCTCTTGTTCTGTCCCTTGTCCCCAGGGAGAACAGACCAACTCCCACCTTACTACAACTTCCCTTCAGGTAGCTATAGAGGGCAAGAAGGTCTCCCCTCAGCCTTCTCTGCCCAGAGAGGTTGTGGAGTCTCCTTCTCTGGAGACATTCAAAACACGCCTGGACGCCTTCCTGTGTGATGTACT
>JANHGA010011216.1:28358-45072 GCA_027560355.1 Halcyon chelicuti | reverse complement strand
GCAGGGGAGGTTGGCCGGGGCTCTGAGCACCCTGCTCTAGTTGCAGATGTCCCTGCTCAGTGCAGGGGGGTTGGACTGGATGAGCTTGAAAGGTCCCTTCCCACCCAAACCAGCCTGTGATTCTCATCTCATATGATAAGGCTGCCTTAGAAAATAAACCCAGCCTACGCCAGCAGTGGGGAGCAAAAGAGCCAGACCCAGCCTGGTTTAAGTGACTTTCACCCTCTTCCTTAGCTCCGTTTTCTTTGTCTGGCTGATAACTGGTTAGTGGGAAAGTACAGTGGGTGTCCCTTGTTGAACCAGGTTTAAGAAGATTTAACTCTTCTTGGAGTGCCCTTTGCTATGCTTTTCTATGGTGTTATTCAGTAAACTAAAATACACTGCAGCTCTGCACGTGCGGTTAAGTGAAGAATTTCTGTACCAAAACACATCTTATTATGCCTCTAGAAAAGTGCAGTGGTTTCAGCGTAGTGGGTATTTTGTTGCCTGCAGTCAGTGCGAATCCATATAGAACTATGCTGGGGTTTAGTGAGAGAAATCTGACTTCCATGAGCATTTTCTTACAAAACACAGCTAGTTACACACTGATTAGCCTGGTACTAAGAAGCTTCTGGGGAGCCTTAGCCCTCTTTTCTGTCATTCATTGCACACAGGCACATGGGTGTGTCTTCACAGACCCCAACGTGCCTATGAGCACAGTAAATTACGAGAGAAAAGGTTACATTTGGATGCTGCGAATAGCATTCCTCACTGGTTTTTGCTTAGGTGAGTGTGGTGTTGGAAGTATCGTTGTACCTGGAGAAGGATAGAAAATGGATCAGCGTACCTATGCTCTGATTCATTTTTCTTTTTTACATCCCTCCAAACCACGTGGTAGTTCACACTTCTTTTTTCTAATACTTCTCCAGAAAGAATCAAACAATAATCTTTATAGCACGTGATCGGAGCAGCCGTTTTATTCCAATTCACTGTGCTGAGTAAAAATATTTAAATATTTTTCAATTAAGCGAATTCTTTTGCCTCTTTTAGCACTATTCCGAGCCACATGCAGCACAGAAAAATGGTCTGTCTGATTAGAGGCTGATAAGTATTACGGTGGCGATGAAATGGGATGTTGGCTGAGGCAGAGCGTTGCAGAACCAGGAGGAATATAAGGTTACTTCAAAGCATCTCTTGCTGCTTGTGCAAAGAGAAGAAATTGATGGCTATTATTTTCTCGTAATGGATCCAGTGCAATTGCCCTAAATAGCAACGTGAGCCACAGCAACTGGGCTAAGAGATGAGCAGCCTTCCCTACACTCCGTGCTTCAGGCATTTTAAATGTCTATTCTCTGATTCTGCTGTATTACGGAAAGTTAATTCTCATTAAAAATAATAGGGGAATTACTTACCTATTTCAGCCTGACGTGTAGTAGAAATGCCACTGCAGCATTCGGCAATAATGCTGAAACTTGAAGGTAAATTCAGCCTAGGTAGAAGTTAAAACATCATCTTCTACCTTCCCAATCAGAAGAAACCCAATCAAACAGCAACCTTCTAAACTGAAAACCTGAGAGAGCCCTGAACTGTTGCCAAGTGCTCTCCAAATCCCTTTTCTATGTACAGATTTAGAGATTAAAGGATAGATTGGTTTCATATGAGAGATGACAAGGTGTTTCATGTGACGTTCCCTCCAACCTTCGCTAGCTGGTACTCGCTCAGCTCCCCACTGTCAGCAAGCATGATCTCATCACACTCTTCTCATCCCTTCCCCAGTTTCGGCTGGCCAAGGATTTTGGAGCGCTCCAGAGTATAGGGAAGTTGAAACAGATTCCTGCGAAACAGGGCCGGGCTATTCTAGAAGGCTTTGCCCTGCAGAAAACTGCGGTCTCTATTCTGAAAATCCCACTCTGTTCTTTAGGTTTCAGCATCTCCATCGGCGGGGTATGTCCAGCCAGCTCCTTTCTAGTCCACAGCCTTCTTCGAAATAGCACGGAGGTTTATGTAGCATTTTGAACTTTACATTTATAAGTAGCGCATCTGAAGAGAATGAACCACGTAAGTGTACTTAAGGGAATATTTTCGAGGACTATATTTATGCCTCTGTAGTCTTCCGTTAGCGGTCTTGAAGGAAGGAGCCGTCATTACTGTTAAATATAGATGTGATGTTGTGTTGGAACACAAGAGATGTTGTAGGATCCGAAGCCTTTATATTGCATTTCTATCTCAAAAAACCCTTTCCATATTAAAATCAGTCAGGTCCATGGGAACATTTACTATGTTTTAAAATGGTAGCATAACATTTGTGTTCAGAATAAGGCAGAACTGACGTGAGGGTCCAAATCAAACTTGTTGGCGTCGTCACTATAATAAGTCATCAGTGCCGTCTTGCATTTGAGTTGGTTGTTTGTTGGCTTTTCTGGGGTATTTACTTTTTGAATCGTGTATGCCATGTTTGTCCCACCTTAATAAAACGTCCAGTCGCAAGAGTTGAGTCTCACCTGGTCAACTTGTAAAACTGTTTCGGGGGAATGACGCAGTTGACACCATTCTGAACTTCTTCCGTTAACGATTTGCTCGTACACTATAATCATCTGGGGGGAATTATTAAGATATTCAGATTATTTCATAGGTATTCTGAGATCAGCGCGTCAGTGCGGGCTTTTCCCTTTTTATTACGCAATTCTTCTGTGACGTGATTGTTTCGTTTAGTCTGAATGCAGGGTTCTCCATTTTTATGGGTATCACCCACCCTAGAAGCAGCTTTCTTCACAGTAAATTCATTCAGTTTTATAAACAATTTTTAAAGGAGATTGAGTTAGTCATCTGTTGATAATTCTGAACAGAAGCATATGTGAAACTATTCAGTTAAAAGATACATCCTTTAATTGACCCAAACTGCACATTAACTGTTTAATAACAGTTGCACTCTCCTAGCTTTTCAGATGTAGCTCTGTTGCATCCAGATATAAATAAGAGTATCCAGGCAGGATTATATTTACCCTGAGCCTTGTTTTGATGGTTCCGTGGACATTTACTATTTGGATTCTAAGCTCTTTGAATGGATGCAGCTGTATACATCTTCACCAGTTACTGAACTGGGCCGAAAGACTTCAGAAAATGGCTCATGTGTTTTCTGTATCTCTGTTTTTCAGGCTGTTGCATTGGAGCCAGGGAGTCATGAAAGAACCTCAAGAAGACAACTTTGATAATGAACGGAAGATAAAAAGAAAACAAAAAGAATGTGGCATATAAAGGGTATAATACCTGGAGGTATTAGATCTGACTCATATTTATAAAAATGAGACGAGCTTTCACAAAATACAAGTTATCTTAGACAGTCATCAAGCTTGGAGCCATGCTGTTGAACTAGAAATTCTCCTTTTCCCCATTCTCCTTTCTGACAGGTAACAAAGGATTGGTGAATTATGATTTTCCCAAGTTGGAAGCACTAATTTTTATCTATATAGTCCATCCTTATGAATATATAAGGAGTTAAACATTGCATATTTAATGTGGATTATAATGGGAAACTGACTCATTAACAAAAATGGCCACTTTTAAGGACTTGGTTTCAAACTGAGCTGGAGCCTCCCAATGCACTTTGTACAATTTGGGGAAAGGTGTGCTGAATGGCCTGCTTTGGGAGGCCATGATGACATGTAGTAAAAGGATATCATCTTACTGTTGATATCTTTGAAGACTCATAAACAGAAACAGAAAAATGAATGGTGGAAAGGAGTGTGACGGAGGGGACACGGATGGAGGGCCACCAGCAGTGCAAGTTCCCGTTGGTTGGCAGCGACGGGTGGACCAAAGTGGAGTGCTCTATATCAGGTAAGGTTCTCCGAGGTGATTACTGGCTTTGTTTTCGCTGTAGTTTTGCCAGAACGTGTGGTAATTTGGTGACTCAGCTGATCTTACGTACCCAAGGGCTTCAAGGGCTTGTGCTTTTGGAGGTGCGCGATCATTTTTTCTTCTCGTGTTAGTGGAGTCCGCTTACATCAGTTGTGCCATTTATATGCCCTTAACGTACTCTCAAATCTAATATTGCTTGGTCCTGAATATTTGATAATCCTTACTATACGTTTTGCTTTAGGCATGAATAGTTCGTTCTTTCTTACTATTGTCATATGGATTTTAAAGTTGAGCAGTAGCGGCTTCAACCTTAACTTCAGATCTTTATTATTCAAACCTTTTACAATGGAACTAACCAGAGGTGCAGTTACACACCACGTCTGAGATGATGAGAACTCTCCGCTATCTTTTTGCCAGCTCCCAGATGCATGGGCGTTGCCTTCTCTTCACACCAGCCCAGGCTTCTTTTAAGGGCCTTTGCTGGTGGAATTCAGAGCAGTGGTCAGGCACCGAAACAGTTCATGGCAGCTGAGGCAGAGTGGGACTTTCTTCTTCTGGCAGCAAGGGAGCCTTCAGCTCACTTCACGCGGTGCCACACAACATTCTGTAGCTCTTCCTCCCAGTCTTTTCTGGGTTTATGTTCCAGGATACTTTTTTGGTTTACTTGCTCCCTTTTGAAGGGAAACTTAAGTGGTGTAGCTACTTAGTAGGTGCAGAAAACCTCACGTTTTATATGCCCTGTGGAGGTTCGGTGTTCAATATCACTGATGTTCTCTAGTGAGATTTACTTCTATGGATTCCTTACATTTCTCATATAGAAAAACAAAAATACAGGAGCACAAAGTTTTAGGTATTTTATTTGTTTGGTTTTTTAGCTTATTGGATTTTTTTGCTTCACCCTGGAACAGTCACAAAGAAATACGTGGAAATCGCTATTAAATGAATGCGTTCAGGAGAATGGACTATAAATTAAATGTTACTGGCAAAAACATCGAAGTTAGCTTTAACAAAATATGGGTACATCAGGTTTACATCACAGAAGTCCAAATGATTATCAGTCTGTTATTTGCTTAATCTTATTCCACTATCCTGTGATTAAAACAACCACTTCTGCACAGCATTTTAGGTATTACCAATACCAAATTCTTTATTGAGTTAAAGCCTACTCCAGTTTTACATTAAACTACCATAAAAGTTCAAATACATTCCAGGATTTCTTGTTTATATTCTCAATTAGCAGAACCAAACAAAATCCATGTCAGTGATACACATGTCAAAAGATAAATCGCCTTCCCCTTGTAGTTCTCATTACAGCTGTAATTTACTGAGCCTCTGCCTTAGCTAAAAATCAATGAGAAAGAAAAAGTTGTGGATTGGTTGGGTTTTTTCCCTGTCATCTCTATATCCAGGCATCAGGACATGTAATGCTTTGGTATTTTTATATACCTGATGATCCTGTCTGCTTTTGAACTTCATTCTCTACAGCTGTAAGAAGCAGGCCACAAAGTCTGTGCCGCTGCTTCAAGCACGTGTCTTACTTGTTTATCAACTAGTAAATGTTGGTGCAATTCTAACAGTTATTTGCTTTTCTATTTTTTTATATATATTCTCTTTGTTCAGGGAGACTTTCTTACTCTTTCTGCTCTAAATTGCCTCACAAAAAACACTGGTTTTATTCTAGTTGACCCCATTAATCAGGTTTCCCAGTTGCCTTTCTCAGCTCAGGGAAGCTGGTGTTATTTCTGCCCTCTTCCCAAGTTTTGCCCGTGGATTTTTCTTTTTAAGCCAACAGTTACTTTTCTGGTTGCCTTCTGTAAGCTGTTCTGATTAGGGAGAGGTGCTTAGGCTGGTCCACAGCTCTTACGTTCTTATTTGATGAAAGGCACGGTGTAGAGTATGTTGGCTGGAAAGGATGGAAGTCAAATAATCCAACCTCCTCCTTGAGGTGGAGCATCCACAGCACTCGCTCAGGGCAGCCCTTGGCTTCACCAACTGCATCTTCAAGGGTTGACTTTCCTCAAGCTCTCTGGGTAACCTGCTCTAGTGCTTCACCGCCCTTCAGAAGGACCAACCGCCCTGAAAACATCCACGGCACTCACTGAGGGAACAAAAGGTCAAACAATATTGACTCGAAAGCTATCCAAGGGAAAATTAGTGTATATATTAAGATTTGACATGGTTTAACTAGAATAGATGATCCCAGCTGAATAAGGACTCATTCTATTTGTGCTTTCATATAAAGCACACGCGAGTTTCAGCTGTCAACAGTTGCTTTGGATTAAATCCATTAATTAACTAGATTTTATTACCTGGTTTAAGCAGTGAGTTGAGTCTCCATGCTTTTCTTAGTAAATGAGTGCTGCTGCCTTAAAATAGGACCAAATTCTCTTCTTCAGCTTATTGTTTGTGAATAGTCATCGGTGGAATAAACTGAGAAAAGCTCTAAAAACGGGAACAGATTTCACAACTCTCAGTAACACATCCAACTATATTTTATAATTTGCTCTTCCTTCTTTCTTTGGGAGGCTTAAAACTTCTGGATGACCTCAGTGCTGAAAAAGAACTGGTAGTTTCTTACAAAGGAAGTGGTGGATTACCCTTTGCCCTATAGAAGCCTGAGGAGATCTGCGCACACAGCAGATAATTTGCAGTTACACTGCTCTTCCCAAAAACAAGGCAGAAACAGGAAAATGGGGATAGTTAAAAGATGTGTTGGGGTTTTTTTGGACAAAAAAACCCGTGTATATATGCACAGTAGGGATGCTGAGTCCCACATGCCACAGATTCAGTGATCTGTTGACTCCTGGGAAGCATGAGTAGCCAGACCTTGCTTGACACTCACTGATCACCGGTGCCTTATGGGTCTGTTGTTTCCGGGCTCCAGTATCCCCATGTGCCTGAACTGGATATGCATGCCCAGGTTTTCCAGACAACCTGCACACCAGGGCAGTTACTCATTTAAAGTTGCTTTATTCCAGAAACACCATTTTTTAAAATGCCCTCTGATGATAAAGCTTTACTCCTGCTGCTCAATAGTCCTTTTTGACCAGTGCAAATCAAAAGGCATCATGACTCCAGAGCATAATCCCAGGGCTGCCATTTAGCACAGGTTTGTTAAGCCTCACGGAAAGTGTCCGTAGAGATTTTGCGTGTAGATGGGATACTGTAGAGCACGTGGCAGTTGGAGTTTCTCCTGTGGGAAGCTGTTACATCTTCAAGGATGGATTTTGCCTGGGCTGAGCATCGTGTATCAGGATAGGTTGGGAAAGTCCAACGTGACCGGCCAGTGCTGGAGGTCATAGAATCATTGAATGGTTTGGATTGGAAAGGACCTTAAAGATCATCGAATTCCAACCCCGCTGCCATGGGCAGGGACGTCTTCAGCTACATCAGGTTGCTGAAAGCCCCATCCAGCCTGGCCTTGAAAACTTTCAGGGGTGGGGCATCCACAGCTTCCCTGGACAGCCTGTGCCAGGGTCTCACCACCACACTGTGAGTGTCCTCACGCACAGGGAAGAATTCCTTCCTTACATCTCAGCTAAATCTCTCGTCTTTCAGTTTGAAGCCATCACCCTTTGTCCTGTCATTACACGCCCTTGTAAAATGTCCCTCCCCTTCTTCCCTGCAGGCCACTTTTAAGCACTGGAAGGTCACTATAAGGTGTCCTCGGGGCCAAAGTAGGGAAAAAGTGATACTCGCTGAGTTACAATGTGATAGTGGTAACATTGTGCTTTGATCAGCCTATAGCCAAAATGAAAATTAAAAACAAATAAAGAGTACTTTCCCCCTGCTCCCCACGAATTTCAATTTAAGGCAGGGAGGGTTCGACTTTCTGACCTATCTATAGCTTCATACCCGTACTGTTATTTTTAGATTGCTCTTTTATCTTGCTTACCCTCAGAACTGTCACTGGTACACATATCCAACCTGGGCAGTTGTCTCTAAAATAATTATTTCAGGGCAAGTCTGGCAAGTACGTGACTTATTTAAACTCTCAGCCTAACTTTAAATGTCACTTGTAGATGTTGCTTTATCTGTGGCTTAGTTTACGTCCGGATTTAGGTGTTTATAGATTGGGGTTTAAGTACAGAAGTTTGTCATCGTTTGGAATTTTGAGTCTGGGCTGTTTTCATGATCCAAACTTAAGTTGTTTCTGTTAAAATAAGGGCTCTTTACCGCTGCCATTAAGAACCAGTGTGTTATCCAGCCCTCATAAATGACTGCATTCTTTCCCTGATAAACAGTTTAGATGACGAAGTAATAAAGAACAATCTGGCAGTCAGAGGCTTGTGACATGAGTACTTCTTTTCATCTTATGAATTAGTGATTTTGCCATAACAATTTCCAGTGTCCTATTTTTGGATATGGAGATAATGATTTTCTGGTGGGAGTGAGAGCAATCTGAGTGCAGTTTATCAGAAACTCACTGGACTGGCTTCTTGATGTCATCTGTCTCACTTTCCGTGAGAGGCTTGAAATTTTAGCTGAACGAAACCAAACTGTTGATACAACTAAGACCCAGCTACAACAGTTTCGTTACTATGCACCCTTTTCTCTGTGGGTTTTCTCCTGTTTCTTGAAACACATTTTTATGGGTTTTGGGGAGTTTTTTCCTCTTTAAATTAGGTCCCAGCCCTAAAAAGTACAGATGAGCGTCGTGCTGCGTGGAACTGCAGTGATGTGATGGAGGGGGAGGAGCTCCATGGGGACTGCACCCTGCCCATGTGTTGGACTTTATAGGAGAGAGGAGGGAGACAAATAGTCTTTGTGGTGTTAAGGCTTTCCACCAGGACTGTAATGAGAATAGGGAATATCAATCATTTCCTTTCCTTTTCTCTGCACTTGCTGCGTTTGTTTATTCTATAGTGAAATCGTCCTTTGAAATGTGTTTTGGGGGGCTGTTTCTGATAAGTGTCATCTCAGTTCTTCACTAAAAGCAAGAAATACTATGAAAAAAAATATGAAATCCTAGCTGTATTATTTTAAATGCTCTTTGTTGAGCTGTGGCAGATAAAAGTCCTGACCTGTCGAAGAGCTCCTATTCATTGTTTCTGTTCCTTTGCAGTCCCAGTGGGTCTTTATTATCCTGCTTGGAGCAGGTGAAGACTTACTTGCTGACTGATGGAACATGCAAGTGTGGCCTAGAATGTCCTCTTGTTCTTCCCAAGGTAAAGAAAAGCATCATTTTGGGTGTCTGTGCTGGAATCCTCAGGAGCTGACTGTGTCAGCTGACGTGCGGTGCCGTGACTTAATCTCTGTTTTAATCGTTCCGATAAAATAAGTGGTAAACGCCCAAAGATTTACCCGAAAACACCAACGAACCTCCCCTCTGCCTTCTCCCCTCATGGAAAAGGTCTGACTCGGTTTTTATGGTGTTTGAACAATTTCCTATTAAATGGGAAACTTCACCATCAGCAACGTTGTGTTAACAGGTGAGAAGCAGAGCGAGACGCTGACTTAGGTGACAGCTTCAGTGTCAGCTTCACAATTTTACTGTCTGCAGACAAATTGTAAGCTTTTCTTCTGAATCACGGAGCAATCTTAACCACACGTGGTCCTTTTCTCTGGTTTTTCTCCCAACCCTTTATACCGAGGGGTGTTAAACTTCTCTTACTAGGTGACAACTTCCATGGCTGTTTCCTCCTTATAAATATATCTGCATTTTATTTATCATTTCAAAACGTGCTCTAAAGGTTATGTCTCGGTCAAAGTAGGAGCAGTCAGCTCTGAGGAACAGAGGCAAATCTAGTTTTATGTAAAATTTCCAGGTTAGGTATGTTTGGTGAGTTTGCTGCCTTATAATCCTTATTTTAAACGTTGGCATTTTTACTCTCAGGTCTTTAATTTTGATCCTGGAGCTGCTGTGAAGCAGAGAACTGCTGAAGATGTTAAAGCGGACGAAGATGTCACCAAACTATGCATACATAAAAGGAAAATTATTGCTGTGGCTACACTTCATAAAAGCATGGAAGCACCACATCCTTCACTAGTTCTAACTAGTCCTGGTGGTGGAACAAGTGAGTAAAATCAAGCCAGAATCATTTAATTACCTAATTCTACGTGTATATCGTTGCTATGCAAAACCAGCCCCCAAAGTCTAATGTATCTACGAGGGTAAGAGTAAACAGATTGATGGAAAGAATGGAGGTAGTGTTTAGAGAGATGTAGGTAGATAGAAAATGAGCCTAAAAAGCAGGTCATCCCAGACTAAGAGCCTGATTTTCTTGGAAATGATATCAGATTGTTCTAGACAAAGAAAATACATTAGCTCTCATCTTTTGGAACTGTAGTAATATGTCTGATATTCTGTCACATGGGAAATTAGAGTAGCAGAATAAAGTGATTATAAAGGGATTAGAATGTGGCTAAGGACTCGCCTAAATGGGAAATTGTATTGCAAGGCAGAATATACAGCAAGAGAAGATCTCCACTGTAATTTCTCGAGGATTATTTTGGGGGAACAACCTGGATTAGCATTTTAATTATACGCATCAAGAGAAAAAAATGAGGTAATTTGTTGACGGATGAACTTGACAGGTATTATCAAAACAAGAGAAGATCAAAACGTGTTGAAAATCTGGAGGATCATCGAGACCCAGAGTGACAGAAAAGGTGTAGCAACAAATCCTGTTAATTGTAAGGTTATTCACCTGGGGACTAGTGGAAAAAAAAAGCTATTAGCTGTAAATTATCGAGGAAAGAAGGCCTAGATATCGTAGCTGATCAAAGATGCCTGTGAGCAGTACCAGATGGCAGGATGGTGCAGATCAGTGCGACTGGAAGAGAGAGAAGTCCAAATGCCACCGTGCGCTCGCTGCCTTCCCGCGGCCCTCGAGCTGAAGCTCGGCAGAGGCTTTTCTCTCCGGGAACTGCAAAACCTGCTTTATGAAAGTCACCTAGAAGCACTTAGCTTGTTCAACCCAGCAAAATGGTGGCTGGTGGGAGTCAATAAAGTCATCGGGAGAATCAGCACCAGGAAACAAAGCTCCTCAAGCTAAAGGCCTAAGTTAGCGCTGAAAGCAGCAGTTACAAAACCAGTGGCATGGAAACTTCAAACTGAAAATTAGGTACTTTGTAAGGATTAGAAGGAAAGGTTCTGAAGTCAATCCAAACGATTAGGGCAAAGGAGTGAAGGTTACTTTTAAAACAGAGCTTGGTAAGTTTCCTGGTTCTATACCCCGATGCATCTGACTTCTGAGAGATCTTTTGCCCTCCTCTTGCCATAACAAGAGCAGGCAAATTGCTAACAGCTCTGTAGCTGGACTTCAAACTCAGAAATTTGAAGTGTCTATAAATTTATAAGCTATTCTTAAATTATATTATTAAATTATAAATCATAGGTATTTATAATCATTTACATTCTTCAATTATACTGTTAAATTATGATAAATTCTACACATGTATATATAAAAATAAATAATACATTTCAGGCACGTAGGCAATGCTCAGATACCAGTGCTGTTCACAGTACCCATGTGCTCTTGCATTGTCAGATTGCTGTGTAGGATTTTAAGGCTTTGTGTAAATTTGGGGATTTTTTTTTTGCAATGTAGTTGGTGTTTTTAAAACCATGCAATTTCCCAAATTGGGATGCGTTTTCCTTATTAATGTTTTTTCATTCTTTAGGAGTAGTACTTCAATTGTGTTTCCATTTTCAAAAAGCTTGGCAAAATGAAGGAGGTAAAACTGGCTAAATATTAAAGACTCCCAGCTAAATATTAAAGACACAAGTCACATTTATCTGTTCTTTACCTTCTCTGTTGACCAGAATTTCGTGCACTAAGCAAAGAAGAAAATCTCCCAGTAAATTGCCCCGTAAACAAATTATCTTTTCCTTTACCCATATGTTTGACCGTTTGCTGAGGTCCAACATTCAGTGGGAGGGTTCTCGTGCTTCCTTCGCTTTACACTTCAGCCTTGAGATTTGTCCCCTAAATGAGACTTGGGTTGTATTTTGGGAAAGGTAATATGTTTGTTTCTGTCGTAATGTAGCCGGTTGAGCAAATAGGATGAAGGGAGGATTGTCGGTGCCATCTGTCTCCGATGGGCAGGCTGGAGGAGAGAGGGGTGTTGGGTTCTTGTGAGTAGAAGAATTTAAAGGCGCCTCTGAATTCATTTGAACGTGAAATCTTTAGCTCATTATTCAGGTTTAAGTTTGCATATTCGGAGGCTGCATGCCAAGCACTCCCAAGCTGAATTACAAATTCCCAGAGCAGCGAAACTGGCAGAAAGTCCGCCAGACGTGGAGCGGCTTGCATGGTGTTCTTCAAGTAAAACGCTGGAGAAAAAAAATCTTGTTAAATAAAACTGGCATTAGTGGGCAGGAAAGGCAAGTGGTCTCGTGCTTGTAGGAAGGTCTAGCCTCGAAACTGGGATTTGCAGGAAATCTTTCCGTTGTAGAGGGGTTCACGTGTCTGCTGTGCAGGTACCCCCGGGGCCTTTATCCCGAAACCAACGTAGAAGGTTGAGCCCCTGAGATTTTAGCATCTTCACCCCAAGCAAAGCTTGTTGCAGAAGCTGCAAGCAAAGCCTTAATTCAGTGAAGCAGCAGAAGACAGTTCCAGGAGCAGAGTAACTCCGAGGGCTGGAACTCGGTGCCCGTGGTGCCCGCAGGCGATGCGGAGCAGCGGGAGGAGATGTGTCCAGCACCCATGGGCGCTTAGGACTCTGCAATGAAGTGCTTGGCTGAGGAGAGGTCTGGGCCAAAGTCAGGCGGCACAGCTCCCCGTTCATCCTCAGCAGCAGCAGCATTTGGGGCAGGACCCTTTCCTCGGTAGGGTGTGGAGAAATTAGTCTAAGCCTTTGGTTTTGTTCCTCCTCTACTCAATAGATGGTGCCAGAGGCTCCTTTTCCCTGCTACAGGGATCGCCTGCTCCTCCTGCCAGCTTAGGCAGAGTGGTGGTGCTGGAGATTCGGGAGTAGGACACTGGAGATGACGGTTAGAAAGGAAAGACAAAAGGGAAGGGAAAAGATTTGAAGTTGTCCACGTTTATGCCATCTTTGCATGGAACGTGGAGTTCAGATCTATCCAGCTGGACTATGTAGCAGGGTAGCACGAACCATTCCGTTGGACAGTTTGGTATTTTTTCAGTTGAGGCAAAAGTTGAGTCAAAAGGCTTTCTGGCTTTTCTGAATGTTTTCACACACGGTAGTTTTGCACTGACATCTGTGATTTTGGGTTTCAAAACAGTAACTGTTGTGTTTTTAATATCAGGTGCAACTCCCGTTGTTCCTTCTCGAGCAGCAACTCCAAGATCAATGAGGAATAAATCACATGAAGGAATTACAAATTCTGTGATGCCAGAATGTAAGACTCCTTTCAAGTTGATGATAGGGGCATCTAATGCCATGGGTAGGCTTTACGTGCAAGAAATGGCTGGAAGCCAGCAACAAGAACTTCATTCTGTCTATCCTAGGCAGAGATTGGGTAGTAATGAACTTGGACAGAAGTCTCCGTATCGTGGCAGTCATGGTGGGATGCCCAGTCCAGCTTCTTCGGGATCACAGATCTACGGAGATGGCTCAATCTCTCCTAGGACTGACCCACTTGGAAGCCCTGATGTTTTCACGAGGAACAATCCCACTTTTCACGGAGCACCCAACTCTAGTCCTATTCACATGAACAGGACGCCTCTGTCTCCACCATCAGTAATGCTACATGGTTCTCCCATACAGTCATCCTGTGCAATGGCTGGAAGGACTAATATACCTCTTTCCCCAACCTTGACCACAAAAAGCCCAGTAATGAAAAAACCCATGTGTAACTTTTCAGCTGGTATGGAAATACCACGAGCAATGTTTCACCATAAACCGCCCCAAGGTCCACCCCCACCTCCTCCACCACCTTCTTGTGCTCTTCAGAAAAAGCCATTAACATCCGAGAAGGATCCGCTTGGCATACTTGACCCTATTCCTAGCAAACCAGTGAATCAGAATCCCGTGATCATTAACCCGACTACTTTCCATTCAAACGTCCACTCTCAGGTACCCGTGATGAATGTAAGCATGCCTCCTGCTGTCGTCCCTTTGCCAAGTAATCTTCCTTTGCCAACTGTAAAACCCGGCCACATGAACCATGGAAGTCATGTTCAAAGAGTTCAGCATTCTGCTTCAACTTCCCTCTCCCCTTCACCAGTGACATCCCCAGTTCATATGATGGGATCCGGGATTGGAAGGATCGAGGCTTCTCCCCAAAGATCACGTTCTTCTTCCACGTCATCAGATCATGGAAATTTCCTGCTGCCTCCGGTAGGACCACAGTCATCCTGTAGTGGTATTAAAGTTCCTCCCAGGTCCCCGAGGTCAACCATAGGGTCACCGAGACCATCTATGCCATCTAGCCCTTCCACCAAACACGATGGACTTAATCAATACAAGGAGATCCCTAACCCATTAATTGCTGGAATGAGTAATGTATTAAATCCTCCAAACAATGCAGTTTTTTCTACTGCATCGGCTGGAAGCGGTTCCTTGAAGAGTCAGCCTGGTTTGCTGGGAATGCCTTTAAATCAGATCTTGAACCAGCACAACGCTGCCTCTTTTCCAGCAAGCAGTTTACTCTCAGCAGCAGCCAAAGCACAGCTAGCAAATCAAAATAAACTTGCTGGTAACAACAATAACAGCAGTAGCAATTCTGGACCTGTTGCCAGCGGTGGCAACAACGAAGGACATAGCACTTTAAATACCATGTTCCCTCCTGCTGCCAATGTGCTTCTACCAACGACCGAAGGGCAAAGTGGCCGAGCAGCACTGAGAGATAAGTTGATGTCTCAGCAAAAAGATCCTCTGAGGAAAAGAAAGCATCCGACCACCACGGTGTTGAGTTTGCTGAGACAGTCTCAGTTGGACAGTTCTGGAGTTTCCAAAGCTGGATCTGATTTGATAAGAAAGCAAAGTCAGAGCTCTTTTCCCATCAGTTCTATGTCCCAGCTACTTCAGTCCATGAGTTGTCAAAGCTCTCACATGAGCAGCAATAGTACCACCAGTTGTGGGAGCTCCAATACTGCTTTACCTTGCTCTGGTAACCAGATGCATTTTGCAGACACCAGTATGAACTCTGGCAGCCTCCAGAACTCGCTGGCACAAAGTTTACCCTTGCGAGGGGAGGGCGTGCACTGCCAGAACGCGAACACTAACTTTGTCCACGGTACTAGCCCGGCCGCGACCAACCACCTTGCAGGTTTAATAAATCAGATGCAGGCTAGTGGGAACTGTGGGATGCTCAGTCAGTCAGGAATGGCTTTAGGAAACTCATTACATCCAAACCCACCTCAGTCGAGAATCCAGGCGTCCTCCACTCCAGTGATACCAAACAGCATTGTTAGCAGCTGTAATCAAACAAGTCCTGAAGCAGGTAGGTTGCCTTCTAAAAGGATACCCTTATGGTTGAGTGCTTGGAAATACACGATGACTATTTTGAAACGGGTTCCTTTTACTTCTCTACTTTTTAAACTTGGGTTTGCCAGTATGAAAGGTCTGCCTATTTCATCCTGATATCCAGGTACTCGAAAATAAATGAGGAGAAACAGTGGTAGATTAAAAGATATCTCCCTTTTCTGAAAAAAAATCATCCCCATCCCCTTCCTGTGACGGCTCTTCCCTCTATTCACTTCCACACACTCTGCAGAAATACGATCCATGCACTTTTGTACGTACCCAGAACTCTGCTTTTGTGACTTGCCCAAAGAAATAGTTGGGGGTTTTTTTTTCAGCGTGCTCTGCTGCTTCAACCCTCGAACGCTGTGACCAACCTGGCAGTGTTCTTCACTGTCTCCATTAAAGAGCCGGTGTTATCAGAGATGGCAGCAGATACTAGGGGTGCAAAAGTTTATGAAATAACCTTTTCCAGGGACGGTGCTGGGGGGTGAACACCACGTCTGTGTTTGCCTTTATCATGATCATTTTACTAAGCTGGTAATTAAATGGTTGAATAAACTGTATATCCAGTTGGAAGAACGTAGAAAGAGCTTTCCTGCTTTAATGTTCAGCGGAGACCTGGAGAGGAACCAGGTATGCCACGGTTACTATCTCCGTGCTGCTTCAAGATAAAAGGGAGACAGCTCAAAAACGCGCGTTTCATTTAACTGCTACAGGTTGAACAAAGTCCGTGGTTTTGAAAGCTGCTACTGTGTTAATTTCTTAAGCAGGAAAAAAAACCCTTCCGTTTGCTATTTCAGTCTTTTCAGCTTGGTTAACTTTCCAGAAGCGTGTGTTTGATCCAATCATGGCTAAACTACATCAGGTCAAAGGCAAAGGACTGGAAGCGTGCGAGCGGTCTCTGTCATTAACCCAAGAAAGAGCCTCATATGTATTCCTGAGCTTCCTCCAAGAGAGCTGCTTTTTCTTCAGAATACAGAAAGCAATTATATAAAATCGGAATGATATAAAACTAATTCTCTAATATTATGCTGGTCACAGTTTCCAGTGACTTTTAAGGGTTTCTCTGCATTCCTGGGCTTTTTTTTTTCCCCCTTAGCTCTATTCGTGGTTTGTGTCGCAAGCAAGCAGCTATTAATCCTTGCACGGCTGTTTTGCCTTGTCATGCTGACAAAGAGGAATATTTCCTGATACCGTCTGCCTCTTCTGAGACTTTGTACTCACTTGTGAACAGAGCAAAGGTCTGGGTTTGCCTTAGGAGCTTGCTTCGTGGTCTCTCTGAGCGTACTGCAAAACCCCTTGGGGTTTCTGCCTCTCTGGAGTTCAGTGGGGACCGGTGGGGTGTCAGACAGGATGGGACAAGAGAAAACAGTCTCAAGTTGAGCCATGGGAGATTTAGGATGGCTATTAGGAAACATTGCTTCCCTGAAAGGGTTGTCCAGGGCTGTGCCAGGCTGCCCAGGGCAGGGGTGGAGTCCCCGTGATCCCTGGAGGGGTTTCC
>JANHGA010011216.1:0-20771 GCA_027560355.1 Halcyon chelicuti | reverse complement strand
TGGAGCTGTGGTGCTGAGGGACAGGGGTCAGTGGTGCCCTGGCAGGGATGGGGGATGGTTGGACTCCATGATCTGAAAGGTTTCTTCCAAGCAAGACGATTCTGTGAGTAAAAGTTCCGCTCTGCTGAACCCTGCTTACTGAGCACCTCACTTCCCTAGACACACAGTTTGGGTTTTTCTTGTTTTGTTTCTTACACTTTGAATTTGCCAGTAACTCACAGTCTCTTAGTTAACAAGGCTCTTACCTGGTTAGTGGTTTCACTGCCATACAGGGGGTTTTTTTTAATTTATATTAATAAAAATCAGAGGATTTGTAAAAATAATAACAGAATAATGCAGAAAAATTAGTCTTATTTTATTAAATAAATTATTATGGGGAAAAAAACAAACTTGACATAAGTAGATGAGATTTCCCGTACATATTTAGCTCTCCACATCTTCTGAAAATATTCTTAAGCAAGAACCAGTGGGCAACTCCAGAGCTTGCTGGAGGATGGAGTGGGGAACTGTCGCAAGAAAGAACACTTTTTATTGAACGTTTCAGTTCCCATATTTGCAACAAAATGTTTTACCTCATCTGCATTGCATCTCCCACAGCCCTGAGTAGGGGAACGATACGGGACGAGATCAGACTAAGTGCCAACGCTGAGAAAATACTGTAAGACTGTTCCTTCATTTCTGTGCCGTTGTCTTGACAGGTTTGTGTTAGTAGAAAACTGCTGCTGTTTTCTGGAAACAGCTCAGCACCGACAAACAGGTTTCTCAAATTCATGTCTAAGAACAGCGGTGATGGTACAGAAGTTGGAAGAGGTGTGGGTGAGGTGAAAAGCCAAGCTGGAAATTCGGTCAGGTATTTGAAATAAAAGCCTAATTTTAAGGGTTGCTGTTGTCTTATAAACCACTTCGGGCTTTTTGCCCTGCCCGCGGAATTTTGACAGACGTGTTCTTGGCTCGGGCGCTTGGAGAAGATGCCCGAGCTGCGCGCTGGGTGATTGGCATCCTTAAAGTAACCTGTTCGAGCAAGTGTTTGAAAACCTCTGCTAAGAGCAGGGCCAAAGTTACAGCTGGTTTGTTTTAAGTAGAAAAAAAATTAAAGCATAGGATCACTTAGCATTGTGCCGTCGGTGGTTGCAGTCATACGCTCAGCTCTGACAGCGATCGGGATGGTATTAAAGAGGCAGATAAATCTGGTCCTGTGCAGACAGGGTGTTGTCTGTAAGAGGAGTCCACTTGAACTGGTTCTGCTGGGCTGAGAAGGATGCTTTGTGCCTTCGTCCGTTGTTTGTGATTTTCTGTTGTCTCGAGGGAGCGGGCGATCTTGATAAGGAGACAGTAAGTTTGCGGTTAACTGCTGAATTACGGTTTCTTCAGAATGGAAAGCACTGTAATAAATGTGATAGCAGATAAATATCTTAAATGTTTTCCATTCCAAAAAAGAAAGCGGCGAGTATAATTACAAAAATGTATAGCTCTTGGTTCTGGGTTTATGGCTAAGCGATGGAATATGGAGTTAAAGCGAGAACATGTCTCAGAATTTTAAGGAATACGAGGCCGTATTCTTTCCATCAGCGGTTTTACTTGTGTGGAAATTTAGCCTCTTAAAATCAATAATTCAGCAACACCGGCCCTGATGCAAACTGTGCATCCTTATCTCTAACTAGGTAGTAATTCTTATTTCCTAATTAGTATTGCTGTAATTTCTGGAGACCTGAAGCACGGACTGGTGACCCTGTGTGGCAGAAGTTGCATCCACCATTTGAGATGGAGTAGTAATTACACTGAGCGATCTTCTGTACTTTCCCACCTTTGCAATCTCAGGGTAAGACACGCACTGAAACTTTCCACTCTGGCTGGATCTTCTGGAGAGGGTCGTGCAGATTTCTTCTGCAGGAGCTACTGAGCTTTACCCTAGGAGATGGTCCAGGCCAGTTTCTTGGACTATTCCTGCAGGTCAGGCTAAGCTGATGGTAGCCTGGTTTTGTCTGTAAGTAAGATTTTATGTGGAAGGTCATTTTGAAGTGGGAGGAACAGCCATCTGAAGATGTTCGGGCGTTACCTGGCCACCTTAAACTAGCTTACAATTAGTGGTGGAGGGTTTGGCAAGAAGCTCATTACATGACCAAGGAGTTAAATTGGAGTTTCTGACCAGGGTTTCAAAAACCTGAAATGTTCTAAATTTACAGGGCAATACAGAAAATACCAAATACAAAATAAAGGTGGTTTTGTATTGAATATGCAAAAAAGAATTGCAGAAGTATCTATAACATTTGCTTGTTCTCAGCTCTTAACACGTTTAAGGTGTTAATGGCTATTGAGCAAGTTGTGCACTTCTAGTTCCTTAAGTACTTAATACACCTGTTTTATCGATTGTTCTACAAATTGCAGCAACGTACTGGTGAGACTAGTGAAATATTAGAATACATTATGGGTAGTTTCTTGCAGAGAAATGCCTTGTAAAATGTGATTTGCATTATTGTTTTCTAATTGATACACTTTAACAGTGCATTTTATTATTATTATTATTTCTTTTTAGGACAATGCATATATAGTTAATGGTCTTTGATTTGGTAGATATACTTGTAGCAGCTATGAAGATTACAGCAGTTTGCTTTTGGTTTGCATTATCTGGTTCGAGGAAGCTGAGCGTTATTCCCACTACATGAAGTCGCTACTGTTCCTACATATTCTTAAGCAGACACAATTCTTCTGCTGCTGCAGAAATGATACATGAGTTTTGACTCTTATTTCGTGTGAAGTCAGGAGCTCATGCCCCAAGTTCTTTCTCCGGCTATCAAAGCTTGCTGGACAAAGTTTTCCTAGTGCTTAAAAAACAGGACTCAAAGCAAGGTAGACCCGACCATATGTACACACGTGTACATATGTGTCCCTGCCTTTTCATGGTAGGACAATGCTGAGATATTCATGATAAGGATCTTCCACTGTGGTTTATTTCAAGTGAGCGGGGAAAGTGAATCTTACCGAACACAAACTGATATCATAATACCCATTATTTTATTGCGTCCGCTTAAGAATACCCGTCAAGCAAAGGAACACAGATAAAATCCACCCAGGAAAATAAACCTGCTTTCAAACGAAAACAAAATAAAAACACTCATAAATTAAACAGTCTAATATTTAATACTTTTTAAAAGGTATATCCTCTTCAATTTCCATTTATCTTCTCCCAAGACAATGATTTGATCCACTAAGAGGATAACCAATCTACTTTGTCAGCGTTCTGGATATTTCTTCTTCTCACTGCATTACAATGACAGTTCCTTTTTCTCGACAACTGGCAAAAGAACTTTTGGCAGACATCTCTGTCTGCAAGAGCTGGAAGCCAGCGTTTGTCTTGGGCTTTTATAGCTTTTAGTCTAACTCCTGCATCTTTTTTTCATTCTAGTTTCCCTCTTAAGAGCCTTTTGATTATTAAGGACCGTTGTTTACTGAGCGAACACGTACGATGCCTTGGCTTTCCAGGATTCGAAATGCCATGATTTCATGGAACCTGGAATCAAATCTGTGATTTCTTCTTAGCTTTCAACTGCCCTTTCTCATCAGAGGTCTCCTACCTGTCATCTTGGAGCCTGGAGACAGTAATACTGAACCGTTTCGTATTGGAGTTTTGGATGAGCCAAAAAACACGCTGTCGAAACTCTTTGGTGCTGCAGTGCACCTTCTTTTCTTCTGGCTGTCACCCTTCCCCAGTCCTGATGGAGGTGCAAGTGGTCAGAGTTGTCCTGTTTTCCTTACGGCACTGCTGGCCAAGACAGCTTGTTTGTGTAGGGATCTTTTTTCAGCTGACATTCACCATCTGGTTTCCACTGCCATCCTGCCCTCTAAAAATTCTAGTAAATTCAATGTATGGATCCGGGTATAAACTTTGACCTCAAAGGACATCTAGAGTTGGTGCCAGATCACTTCTGCTGTGCTTTGGTGCTACTGATTCGAAAGGACAGGCCTCTTAATAGGACTTTTCTTCTCTTGTACTCACAGTGTAGCTTGTACTGTTGCTTTCATGAGGCACGTTGCATTTTTCGCTGTTCCGAAGAGCTCTTCGCACCTTCGCGCTGCCAACACTGGGCATCGCTTTCTCCTCATGGCACCTCGTGGGTCAAACACACAGGATTGCTCACGTTTGTCCTGGATCTTGGAGATTTCATTTTGAACTGGGGCAGGACAGTTCCGAGGGCTCTCCAAGAGCTCTTGTGCTCCTCCCAGGAGAAGATGGAATTGTGCGGTGCTAGCAATCACAGTTATGGAAATTATACATGTTTTGTAAAGGGGGGGGGGACCTTCTGAGTTTGTCGTTTGGATTGGGGCCAACCGTTCATAAGATGTCTAGCAGCACTATAGTTTAATGAGAACGGGTTTCTTCATCTGGAATATTGACTTGTTGGAGATGGTATTTTGGAAGAGACCCAGAAATCATACAGCGGCAGTTCAGTCTCTTGCTGGAGACAGCTCTGTCCCAGGATGCGGTTGTAAATATTGTATATCAGTATTAGCTACTACCCAACTCACTACTTTCCTACACCAGTTCCTACTGTGTCCTTCTGTGAGGCAGGTTGAACAGAAGCTACTTCCCTGTGTTTTCATGCTGAAGTCTGGCTGCTCATCGCCTCTTCAACTCCCAAACTTCTCAAGTCTGGATTGAAATAAGGACACATTTTTTTCCTCCTACTCAGAATCCATTGAGATTTAATTTCTTTTTTTTTTCCCCTCAGTAGCAATTCCTTAATTACCTAAATAATCTGGAGAAAGGGCAAGTGTTGAATGTTCTCTAGACCTCTCAGGTTAGATCTCCAGAAGTGGTGCTTGACAGGGGTTAGAAACCAAGCAGCATTTGACACACACAAAAACCCCAGCAACTATTGTACAAGTTTGAGATTTGCTTCACACCAGATATTCTGTGTGGTCACTTACCTGAGCGGAATGGAAAACAGGTTGATAAATTAGGAACAGAGATGAGGTGCGCTTAGGAAATGCCAAAATTAGGGTTTATATTCGTGAGAGCTCTATGGATAGAATCATCTCCTCGTGCCTGAATTAAAAATCTCTCCATATGCTGCTTCATTGAGCACATGGAAGCCTTTCTCAGCCCCGGAGGAAAAAGCTTCTCTATCTGTCTTTCCCCCATCGCAGGAGTTAAGAATTACCAAAAAAAACTGCCTGAAATGAGCCCATGCCTTCAGAAGTCCAGTTTCTTGGACTTGCCGGTCAGGCTAAGCTGATGGTAGCCTGGTTTTGTCTGTATGCCAGTGAGATTTTATGTGGAAGGTCATTTTGAAGCGGGAGGAACAGCCATCTGAAGATGTTCGGGTGTTACCCGGCCACCTTAAACTAGCTTCCAACTAGAGATGCTCACAATTAGAGTGTCTCGAAGCGTGGTGCCACTTTTGGTCCAGCAAGCAATTTTTCAACCAACTTTATTTGAGAGGCCCTGTGTATTTTTAAGTACATTGGGCATCCAGCTGCTGTCATTTGAGTGCTGCAGCTGATTCTGCTGATAAAACCATACAGGAAGGACTTTGTAGTGGTATCTCTTCAATCCGTAGTTTGGTCTTTGGGGCTTTTCCTAATATTTAAATCCTTGGAGTGTTAGTTCTGGAGATTGATTTTTAAAAAACTAAATAAATAATTGAGAATTTATCTTCTTGGGGTTTTTTTTGGTGACCAAACAGGTACCTGATAGTTAATAATGCGTGTTGCTGTGGGCTCTGTAGCATATGGATCCGTGACAAGCCTGGCACGAGAGTCTGAAATGATTAAAAGGGGGGGTGTTTTCTTCAGCAAAACAAAAAGAATTTACTTTTAGCCACAAAGACTGTAAAGGCTTTACGAAAAGGGGGGTAAAAAAAAAGTGTCTCGATTAGCAGCTTTTCACTAACTTCTGTGGGGAAGGCATCTGTAATTTGGGGTCTGTGCTTCTGAGGTGGCAAGGTCACGAGTGGCAGGATAGGAACCTGGGGGTGTCAAGATACAGACCATTTGCTCTCCCTGCCCGATCTGAAATGTGAAAGACAAACCCATAAATGGAAATCCAGTGGGACATATATTTTCGGTGCCTGGCTGGGCTTTTGTTCCTCAAGCGCTTCTCTGGTTTTGTGTTCCAAACTGCTGCCGAGATAAATGCACTTGTCATGAAACTCCTTTTATTGCTTTAACATATTTCTCATCACAGCAGAATAGGAAATCTTCTGCTTTATGATTACAGTTTGTTCTTACTTTCTCTTTTGTTAATTTACTGTTTAATTTCTGTACTGAAAAAGTGATAATGGTACCTGGGGGAAGAGAGGGTGTGATCTCAGGAATTCAATGCAGCACTTCGTGTACTGTCTTAATTTTGTACCTTTGTGAGTTGTCATAACGTTACAGTGTTTGAAAAATGGTATATTTGATTCTGTTCTTACAGCATAGCTGCACATCCCTTTTCAAGTAGTATTTGTTTAGAAAAGTGATAATTGACTATTTCTGAGAATCTCAGAATCATATGGATACCTCCTGGTATCGAAGGTATACCTTCTCTAGCTCAGATGAGCTATATTTGCAGGGCAGTTGCGAGTGGGAAGTTATTTTATTCTATCAAGACCGTAGTTAAATACATTTATAATCACACAGTTTCATGTACATGCGCTATATAATTTTAATAGTCAAACTTTCTCCAATGAATTGCAATTAAGAAAGTAGAGAAACATAGTTCAAGGCAATTTCACTTGCTGTAATACTCCTAGTCTCCTACCAGAGGATTTTTGTCTATGACTGCTGTCAATTCAGGACTCTGCCTTAAGTGAAAGACAACAAATAATTTATTTTGTACTTCAGATTTGGTAAAGGGGTATAAAAATTACCCAAATAAACTTTATTATTCTCTCCCTCTTTCTGTGTATCCAGATCTACCCAGTCAGTCTTTCTTTCCATGGCAAGTGATGGATATGACTAGACCATGCCAATTATTTGCTTATTTGATAAGAAATTGTTGGGTTTTTTGTCTGCTAACCTACCTTGACCAGAATATGTTTTGCTCATTAGACTTTATCACAGGTATCACCATGACATGTAGTCATCATCGTTCTGGTCTTTTGTTCAGGAGTCCAAAACAATGCTTTAAATAACGATTCTTCCCAAACCCCAGTAATGTAATAGAGCAGGAAATAGAAGAGCGTAAGTTTCACATCTACATTGAGATCACGTACTCGCATTCTTTCACCCAAAATCATTCCCGTTTCCCATTGATCCTTCTTCCTAGTAGTTCGTTTCATACGGGTCCAGGAGTAACTGCATTAAGTTCTGGTTGCTTTTAGGTTTACGCCGAACAAAATATGTAATGAATGAAATCCTGTTAGATCGCCACTCAGAGAAATGTGAGGGAAATACAAATGTACGGTTAGATAATTTGGGATGAGAGGTGGCACAGCACGTAGCGTCTGAAGTAGCTGGTGGCAGATCCATTTGTCTGTTAAAAATACTCGAGTCTGGATGCTCCAAATATTTTCTTTCCTGTGCATGGGTCTCAGACATTACTGGTTTGGCTTAACCCAGTTTATAACTTTGATGGGTCTCTCATCCCAGCAGGCTGTATACTGTTTAAAGTTTTGTTCTTCTGCATTGCAGGGGGTTCAGGACCGTCATCATCGATAGCCATAGCTGGCACCAGCCAACCTGCCATCACAAAGACAACATCTGTGCTTCAAGATGGTGTTATCGTCACTACTGCAGCTGGAAACCCACTTCAGAGCCAGCTGCCCATCGGGAGCGATTTCCCTTTTGCTGGCCACGAACACTCGCTTCATTTTCCGCAGAACAGCTCTTCAAACAACAATCTTCCACATTCTTTGAATCAAAACCTTCTCAGTTCTCTACCTATCTCTTTGCCAGTGAATCAGCAACATCTCCTAAACCAGAATCTATTAAATATACTACAGCCTTCAGCAGGAGAAGGCAAGTCTGAGGTCAACCTCAACCCTTTAGGTTTTCTCAACCCGAATGTAAATGCTGCTTTAGCTTTTCTCTCCAGTGACGTGGATGGGCAGGTATTACAACCTGTTCATTTTCAGCTTCTAGCGACCCTCCTTCAGAACCAAGCCCAAGCAGCTGCCATGCTTCCCCTACCATCTTTCAATCTGACCATCTCAGATTTGTTGCAACAGCAAAATAACCCTTTACCCTCAGTAACACAGATGGCAGCCCCACCTGACCATTTGCCAAGCACTCAGTCAGAAAGCGGCAGGGTGGAGAGCCTCTTAACCAACCCCCTGGGCAACCCAGTACCAAGCTTTTCAGGCACTGACACTACTTCTAACCCCCTGCTCCTCCCAGCTGTCTCTGGGGCCTCTGCATTAATGGCCTTGAATCCCCAGCTGGTGGGAGGTGTCCTGAACTCGGCATCGGGCAACACCGCTAATCATCCAGAGGTTTCCATAGCCACCTCCTCCCAAGCAACCACTACCACAACCACTACATCATCAGCAGTGGCAGCACTGTCTGTCTCCACCCTGGGTGGTGGGACAGCAGTGGTGTCAATGGCAGAAACATTGCTGAACATATCTAATAATGCTGGGAATCCATCTGGTCCAGCTAAACTCAACAATAACTCTGTGGTGCCACAGCTACTTAACCCTCTACTGGGGACAGGTCTGCTTGGTAAGTTCAATTTCTTCACAGATCTAAAAGGAAAAATTAAAAAAAACTTAAAAAAAGAGGGTTGGGGAGGGGGAATTTCAGATTCTCGTTTCTATTTTTAAAGACTCCAATTTATCATACTTCTTTTTCTTTCTTACTGTAAAGCTTTTGTGTGTCACAGCTTGTCGAGGGAGAAAACCGTAACTGTTGTTGTTAGAGATTTAAAATATTCTGATTTCATTCCGTAACGTGCAACACTGGTTTTGGAAATCTTTTTGTTATTCCATTCTTCATTCTGATGCCACCGAGACCTACTGTATCCGCCTTAAAATTCGGTCCAAAAAAATGGGACTTGTTCCGTCTTTTCCAAGTAGTAAAAAGCACAGGTGCATCTCTGGGATGCAGCGTTCCGTTTCAAGTGCGTGTGGCATCACAGGGTTAGTGCGAGTAGCTGTGCAGTAGATGAAAAGCGGCCAAAGTGCCTTTTTCTGAGTGAATTGGAAGAGCCAAAATCATCAGCACACTCCCCGTGAAGTCGTCCGTAAAGCACTCGAAGCAGGTCCTTGCACAAGTTCCAAGATGAAGGTTGCCCTTCGAGCCCTTTAGTGTGTGTTTGTATTTTAACATTTCTCTGATGTATTATTTTGTCCTTGTAGCGTGTATTTTAGAAACCCAAAGTATGTCCCTTGAAAAACACGTCCCAAAACAAGTGGTGAAAAGCCCTTAAATGCAGGTTTTTTCTCCTGTGCCTTGTGATGGTTTTTACCGAGAATATGTGATGTGCTCAGTACTCCACTGTTGTTTGGACTGTGTAATCCGATAAACAGACTAGTAGGAGGAATTAAGTAGTGGCAAAGAGTATTTTAACATAATACTTCATGTTTACCTACTAAATGGCCAGCATAAGCTCAACCCTGCTTTACATTTTTCCATGTAAAGTACAACTAACCAATAATTCCATCAATGGAATCAAAACCATGAGCTTTTAATTAAAAAGAAATATAATAATAATGGGAAATGGGTATATTTTTAAACTTTATTATTTTATAAAGGCGTGTTCGATAGGATACTTGTTTGACTAGACCTAGAATCGTCGTGTAAAGTCAGATTTTTCCTGTAATACAAAATTTTAATACAATTGGTTCTCTAGATGTAAAAGTTTAGAGTGATGGGCTGACGTGCCTGGGAGCCAACAAAAAAAAAGCCTTTGCTCATTTGTACTCGGCTCATGTTGTTTTGTCAGAATGAATGAAAATCTAGTTTGGTTGTGTTTTGAAAATTATTTTCTCTTTCTCTCCCCTCCTCCTCCCTCACCAGCCCAGTGCTGTTTGAAGCAGGCAGTCTTTGGAAACCAAGAATAAGGTTCCAAGACACGGAGTATGATAGAAGCTCGTTCTGCCATACCTGGCGGTGTACCACAGGCTAAAAGTGGCATGTCAGGAAAGTTTTAGGAAGAGTCCAGCTAGATGTGGCATGCAAAAGGCGTGACACTGAAGAAATAAAGGACTAAAGAGTAGGAGACACTTGCCTTGAGGACCATTCCCTGAAAGATTGAAGGGAAAAAGTGTTGTTTTGCAGAGGCGTTTGCTTTAGCAGTCAGTTAAAATTTGAGTCAAGGAAATTCCTCCTGACTGTGGAAAACTATTCTGATTTGTGTTTCCCTGTGTTTGAATTACAGGTGACATGTCATCTATAAACACTACTTTGAATAACCATCAGCTGAGTCATCTCCAGTCGCTATTAAACAACAATCAGATGTTTCCTTCAAATCAGCAGCAGCAGCACCTTCTCCAGGGGTATCAGAACATGCAGGGCTTTCAAGGCCAGCCCCCCATTCCTGGCCCAGCTAACAACCCAAACCCCATGGCATGTCTGTTCCAAAATTTCCAGGTAGAAAGCAAAATGAAATCAATATTCAAACAAATGTGCAACTCCCAGTAGGTAAAATCACACCCTCCATGGTTTGATATTTGGGTTTTTATGCAGAGTGATTAAGGCAATATGATTTATACAGTCGCTCACCTCTTTCAGTAGGTCTTGGGATTTTGCAGATCAGTAACATTTGTCACTGGAGTGTTATACCTTCCTCCTTAGAAACTGCGTATAGGCTCTTTGGAAAGAGTTCTGCTGCGTGTCTTGCGGAGAAAAAAATAGTCTATACCTGTTCTGAGAGTTGCTGTACATTTTTATCAAAACTCTTTTCCGTTGCGCACAAATGCTCATAAATTCCTGTTTAGACCACTCGAGCGAGTCACTGGTGAGAAATAACTATTGGCACCACTTCACAGTAATTAGAAAGTTAATAAATCATTGCAGGGGACCACGTGTACCAGTCCTCTTATATTCCCACTGCAACTGAATTTAAGAGCCCCCCCACGACGTGAATCGTGTAAAGAAAACGGGCGTTAAGAGTTGAGCGCGCGGTGACAATCTGTGCCAAAATGACACCTCCCTGCTAGCCACCTCAACAGTCCCTCGGAACACAAGTGGAACTATCGAACTAACATAGTGACAGGAAGCGTAGCAACCAAAATAGGTGATAAAACCCGAGTTAAAAGACAGATTTGTTATTATTCAGTATTCCTGTGGTTGCTGCGGGGCTCAAGGCGCGGAGAGGGAGGCAGGGGGGTAGTGTCAGAAAGTGCTTTTACCCTTTAGAAGGAAAAAGAAGACGTGTCATTTTCTCAGTCTAGATGCTTCATTGCTGCTGCAAAAATCACAGTCCTCTAGCTTCGGAGGGATTTTGGTAGCTTTATCTCCGTAATTTTTTCGCTTCGGGTTCTCAGTTATGCCAATAGTGATGGTAAGTGTTTAAAGGAGCGCTTGGAAATATTTTACCCTTGGTTTTTTGCAGGTTTTGGGGGTTTTTTGTCACAGCGCTATTATTGCCATCGTCTTCACTGCCTCCGTATGTGACAAGAAATATAAAAAGCACAGTCACTTGAATCTGAAAGGTTGCAGTTTCCTGTGGCAGTGCCTGACATTACAGCTGCAATGCAAAGGGACGCAGGCGTGGTGTGCAAGGGACTGAAGGAGAAAGAGTTCCCACGAGGGGAGCGCGTAACAGAATGGGGAAAAAAGAGACTTTTTCGTCATTTCCAAAAGGCCGATGACGGCCCAACTCTAGAAATTGAATGAGGAGCGTACAAGGAGCCCAGTAGGACTGTTGGTAGGGAGGAAAGAAGGAAAATTAGGGTCTTGGAAGGAACAAGAGAGAACAGAAGTATTGACCTTGGTGGAGTTGCTTAGGACTTGAGAGAAAATCAGGAGAGGAACTCCCTGAAAAGACTCAGAGAGAGGTGATAACAGTCTCAGCAGTGCATGGCGGGTTGTGTCTTTTCATGCAGAGCATCTGGTTTGATCCAGGAGGCAAAGTCTTCAGTGCCAGTGGTTTTGTTTCCCTGTAAATTACGCTTTTTTGTTGTTTGTTTTCTATCTAGTTTGTTCAGCACAGAACTTTTTAACTGCGTGTAACCGAAAACAATTACGGACTGTAACCCGTAGTCACTCCGGGCACCATCCTGATTTTTTGTATTGAAATGAAACAGAATTTATCTATTAAAATGGGACTCTGGGCAGAGTAGCAATTCCCATCTTTTCCTCTGCTTTTTTCCAGGTGAGAATGCAGGAAGATGCTGCTGCCCTAAACAAAAGAATGATCACTCAGATGGGAATGGCACCGGTTCCTGAGAGCTCCAATGCTATGCTTCCTCCTTTCCAAGAAACACCTTGTGATTTGCAGCAAAGAACTGAACCATCTCTTGGACAACAGGCAAAGGATAACCTCAGTGTCCCTGCTCAGGGTGATACATCGGTGGACGCTATCTACAAAGCAGTCGTAGATGCTGCAAGCAAAGGAATGCAAGTAGTAATCACCACTGCCGTTAGCAGTACGACGCAAATGAGTCCCATTCCAGCTTTGAGTGCCATGAGTGCCTTCACAGCCTCAATTGGTGACCCATTAAATCTTTCTAGTGCTGTCAGTGCAGTAATCCATGGAAGAAACATTGCTGTTTCTGATCACGAAGGTAGGATAAGGAACGCTAGAGGAACACGAGTACTGAAGAATTCAGAGCACGGTAAAAATTCAAGCGAAGGGGATGGGTATGAATATTACAAATCAACAAGTTGTAACACGCCCAAAAAACAGTGGGAAGGGGAGCAAAGTCCTGTCGGTGAGATAAATAGATGGAAATGCGATGAGTTTCTAGACCACTCTACCCATATCCATAGTAGCCCTTGTCACGACAGGCCCAATAACATCTCCACTCTGCCGTTGTTACAAGGCGAGCAGCACCAGATACTGTTATCACAGCGAAACTGTCAAAGTGATAAACTGTTGGAGGAGAATTTCAGGTATAACAATTACAAAAGAACTATGATGAGTTTTAAGGAAAGACTGGAGAACACTGTGGAACGATGTGCACACATAAACGGAAACAGGCCTCAGCAGAACCGAGGATTTGGGGAGTTGCTGAGCACTTCGAAACAAGACCTGATTCTGGAAGAGCAATCTCCCAGTTCCTCAAATAGCTTGGAAAGTTCGTTAGTTAAAGACTATATCCATTACAATGGAGATTTTAATGCCAAAAGCATTAATGGGTGTGTGCCTAGCCCTTCAGATGCTAAAAGCATCAGTAGTGAAGATGACCTAAGGAACCCAGATTCCCCTTCTTCAAATGAGCTGATCCATTACAGGCCGAGGACGTTTAATGTTGGCGACTTGGTCTGGGGCCAAATCAAAGGACTGACTTCATGGCCTGGAAAACTAGTAAGAGAAGAAGAAGTTCACAATTCATGTCAACAAAACGCTGAGGAGGGGAAGGTATATTTATATATCTCTGCACATCTCTCTCTTATCTATCTACACATGTACATGTGCCCATACGAATGTTTATCGAAGCGATCTCGGTCCATTCTTTATTTTACTCTTTGTCTCTTATTTTAGTAGCAGAAATGGCTTTTTAGTTGTTTTTTGTAACTGTAGCTTGTAGAAACTCTGTTTTTCCCTTAGTTATCTAACGAGAAACTTTTACCGATACCATGAAACAGGTTGTGTTTTGGCCTGATTACGCTTTGCTGGCTAATTTGCGCACGAAAGACTTGGCAGAAATGTTAACAAAAAATGGTTTAACTTGCACTTGTGTATTTAGTTGAACTTCTGTCGATGTCCGAAGACACTGATGTGGAGATAGCAAAAAAAAACCAGCAAAGAGGAAAAGTGATCTGATCAGGTTGAGGGGTCTGTGATAAGTAAAAGCTTTGCTGATTGACACCCACAGTCTTTAAGAGGAAATCCATGCGTATTTTCACCTTGAAAGGAGGTGAAAGGCCTTTTAAAAGTGAGGAAAACATTCCAAATTCCTCTTTCCTATTAAAATCCTTTTTTGTGTGTGTTGACACATGATATGCTCGTTGAGAAATATACAGAAAGGACAGTTATCAGGGAGTTACTGGTTATTTTACTGTGATAAGTATTGCAAATTCCGGTCTCCACTACTCGCATAACGTGATTTTTTTGTAGTTCTTGCAAAGTATTTCATGTCTATATATAAATATTTTGAAGCGCCATTCTACAAAATGCAGTAAGCAGAAAGGAAAGAGCTAATGAAAAATGTTTACCTCTGACACAGACAAATCAAACCACTTAAAAATGACATCTTTTTCCCCCCCCGTATACCCACCTGGTATATTACAGGCATAAAAAGATAAGGGTGCTATTGGGTTGGACCCAAGTATTCCCTTCCCCTAAATCTTCCAGCAGCAGATATCCAGAGGAGAGAGAGCAAAAGAGCATGTTGAAGAGTTTGTCTTCACCAGCAGCCTCTGACTCCCACCAGTGCACAGCTCAGGAACTTCTGGAGCTAGAACTGGTCTATCTGTAACGTAACCACTGCTGCTCTTGCTGCAGCTGATAATCGTAGAGTTGTCTGAGGCTGATGTGCAAGTGGATTCCCCAAACAATCCAACAGGTCTTGGATGAACTGGTGCTCTAAATAACTGGGGAGATGTCTGGCCAGCGTGGTCTCAACCCTAACTCAGGAGAACTTTGTTCAAGAGAACTTCAGTCTCTCTTTACAGGGGGTTCTCTGTTGGTGTCCTGAGCCACAGAGGTTTCAAAAGCTCCCGCCTGAGTACGCTGAGCAAAAGTCTTTATAGAGAAACCAACATGCTTTAGTAGCAATATTCGAGTGCTTAAGTGCTTGTTCCTTACAAAAGGTAGGTCCCCAAGTGACAAGTCAGTTGGTAAAATATAGGCAAGTGAGACAGATGATAAGGTGTAAAAGACTAAACAAAGCTGGGAACATCAGGAGGTGTGCAGTTCTCTGTCCCGTATGACTCACACACGCAGTTCTTGCACGGCACGTGTGTTCCAACGACGCGTTTGTGTGTTACCTTCACAAGACTGTGTAGCCCTATCTCTATGACCGTTCTTGATGCATTTTAAGAACTTCTTTTAGATGACTTTTGTAAAGAGGTGACACGTTTCTCGTCTGCGTCCCTTAGCAATTTTAGAAGTTGGCCGGCCGATTGGTGGGTCCCAGAATGTTTGGTTGCTTTTGTGCAAACCCCCTGCTTTAATTTGGTGTACATTCTAGAAGCATTGGGTAGTATTATATTCAGTGGCACCGATTTTATTGTATACTGAAGTACGGACAACAGGGAAGCAAACCGTGGAAATTCAAACATTGCTGTGGAGGCACCCGGAGAGACCGTTTCATGTTCTTCCTCAGGAAGTCCTGCGTCATGGATCACCTCTTACTGCAGAAGGCCTTGAATTTAATGCTAATTTTAAATTAATGGGGGGAAAAAACAAAAGTGTGTCTGATTCTCTCCAACAAGAAGTACAGGGTGAATGACCATCCCAGGGTCAGGAGTTGAGGTTGAAAGGTGGGATCCAGGGGGATGTGAAAGAGGTGGCAATGGGCGTGTGCTGTCTGGTAGTTCTGTTTCTAGCTGAACACAGGAGCTCCCATGCACGGTGACAATCTGTGCCCACGGTCAAACACTTTTATGACACGTACAGCTACATTCTTCAGATGTTTTGGTAGCCTGGTCTGAAGAAAAGAACAAAGAAAACAAAAAAAAGGGGAAAAAATAGTAATAATAATAAGTAAATGAATAAACAATAAAAACCAAAAGGAAATAACCTTGAAATCCAAATGGTCTTCAGAAAGTCTGCTCCTCCAAAAATCCTCAAAGGTCACGGTTTGTGGTGGGAGTGTCCAGCAGCAGTTCTGAAAACTGTGTTTTCCGTGGAATGTTCTTCTTCTAAAGTATTTGTAATGATCAAATGTTAACCTCCTGTACTGTAACGTTAGCTCTGCTCTGCTGTGGGATTTCATGGTACTTTGTATATTCGCCGCTTTATATCGTACATAATTTGATTTTTGTTTCCATTTGAAAGACTTTGGGTATTAAATGTAATAATGCTTCTGTTTGAAGAGCAGCTAGGACGGTGTTTCGCTACCAGGAGAAGGGAGGAATATTGCCCCTTTGTTTCCCAACGATCCCTTGCTTTTTGGCTCTTGGAAAATGAAAGAGGAACCCAAGGGAAGGGCAGTGGTAGGAGCAGAAATTTCTGAAAAGGAAAGGAGCGAGCCTGAAACATCCTAAACCAGAGGGATGTGTATTTCAGGGAATAATTCATTTGGTTATCATCCAAATGAAATCACCTAAACAGGAACAAGGTTTTGCGAGCAGCTGGGTGAAAATCAGAGGGTTTATGTGAGCAGCAGTTACCTGTTGTTAGTGGGTTTCATCGTGATTCTCATGGGTGCTTTCCAGTCAAACCATTTTTTTCTAAACGGAGGTTTTGTAGTTCAGCGGATAAGAATAGACGCGATTTATCAGTGGCCTGGAAATCCCGTGCGTATGTATTATTTAGTAATGCAAGGGCTTGTTGAAAATGAAGGCACGTGATTTTATTAATTGAAATATATCTGTTCCAGCCGCTTCCCAACCCTTGTTACCTTAGCGTTTTGATACGACTTCTTCCAAACTCTTCTACCATCCCAAAATGATACCGGAGCTATCGATTTCCTTCGCTTACTGACATCCCTTCTATACCCAAACGTGCTATAGCTCTACAGAAAAAATATTTACCCTTGAACTTCCTAACCTGTCCAGTGGCAGATGTGCACAGCCCTTTGCAGTTCGGTCCTGAGATCCACACGTAGATCGCAGATGCGGAGAACGTCCCATTTCACACTCACGACAACTCCGTCACTTAGTGAAGTGTCCCCGGTACGGGATCAAGCTGATTATGCTGCTGCCCTTTCGTTCTGTTCGGTGTGAGAAATAGAAGGGTGGGGGTTTTTTTCTTTAGCTGCTTTTTCGAACAGGCTATAAACTGATGCTCAGGTGTATTGCAGAGTGGCATGCACCAGACAATACCATTTCAGTGGTGCTCCCGTGGCTGCTTTGCTCACCCTTCAAGACTTACCTGCCTTTTCTCCCCAGGTTTATCCTTAGAAAAGCTCCCCGGGTTTTAAATGGCTGCTATTTCTCTACGTATGCATTTGTATTTTTCCCCGAGGCTGATGAGGAGAGGAATTCTTTGCAATATTTGCAGCCCGGTATTAGAAGTAAACTGGGTTTTAAGGGAAAAGTGCTCCAGTCTGGGGCACGGTTGAATCTATTTCATGAAAACAAAAATCTTGCCTCCCAGTGTGCAGATTTCACCATTAACAACTCGCGTCTTGTGAGGTCCTGAAACTGCAGCATTCCCCGAGTTTCTTAGCAGACGAGGAAGGTCAAGGCTGGTGAAATGTGTTCGAAACGTGCATTAAATTGGGCCTCGTTTCCAGAGGTTTGGACAACTTGCTCGCTCATTAACTTCACGTTGTCACGTCTAAAAATCGATGTCATTGTGCATATAAATGATTTAGTCATCGGAAGGCTGGGTGTAGAAGGAATTTGCATTTCAGTTTCTTTTCTGGATTGTGTATAGGCCTTCTTAATAAATCTGTATTTATAGAATTAATTTTCCTCATACCAGAACGCAAGCTGTACTTCTTACCGAGAAAACTGCTGTGTGAGGTTCTTGTTAAGTTATGCGAAGATTGAAAAAGAAGTCTTGTAGCAATACTGAGAAAGAAAAAGGGATTCATCTGTTTTGTTCAAATTGACGTGGTTTAAATATCTTTTGTTGTTGTTTTTTACAAGCAGAAATGACCGAGTCCAGTCAAAGTGATACGCGGAACAAAGTGTGAATGCAGTTGATAAAATCATATAGATGGTCCCATTCATTTTCTCCTTGCTTTGTGTTGTTTGTCCCAGTGCTGACTGGTACCTCCTCGGTTTATATACAGATTGCTTAAAAGATTATCATTCTGGCTGATTTCAAGAGAACTTAAGTTTCCAGTTAAAGTCCTTTAAATACCAGCTCAGCAGCCCTGTTGAGCACGTGCTTAAAGTCCTTCCTGACTCAGCAGATCACTAAAGTACATGCTTAAGTAAAAAAAAATAATCAAAAAGACCAACAGATGAGTTAAGACTCACAGATTCATAATGCATAAGTAAAACTTGTCACCCTGCCCACCCTGCTTTTAAAGCCTCTTAACTTAAGCACGTCCCGCGGCTCTTCTGAGATGGGAATGAATTTGGCCGCGGCGTTGAACTGGGGCCTTAAACACTTTCTCCGGGAATCAGAGGTGATGGGAAATGCTTTTGTGTTGATGGCATCTGTAAAAACTCTGTGCTGTGTACCAGGCAGCGTGGTGGTGTAATGCATTGCAGGCGGTCTCGGCGGTGTAAAATCCATTTGTAAAACGCGAGCGCGGAAGACGAGACTCGAGAGTGTTCGTATTAACGAGAGCCAGGCAAAGAAGGTGTTAAAAACATTATTCTGCTGAGTTTTCTCAAAAGTATCGTGTTTTTCTGGGTTTGCATTTCTGTTGCTGGTGGTGTGGACATCTAGAGAAATTGCCTCACTCTGTGAGGGGGTCTGTGTAGCCAGGTGGGAATTTATTCTTTGCTGGTTTTATGGATGCAGGGAAAATTAGGCTCCGTAATAATGCACGTCTAGCAGTAAAGTAAAAGCAGTGTTTAATAATTGCAGGTCTGGGTAATGTGGTTTGGTGTTCATACCTTCACTCAGGTGGAGCCAGAGAAGTTGAAGACACTAACGGAAGGTCTAGAAGCTTACAACCGAGCCAGGAAAAGGAACAGAAAGTAAGTAAAATGCTCATTTATTTACTGGGGAAGTGGAATAATCACATTCTTTTGCCTCCTCAGACTCTCGTTTTGGGGAGTTTAGCAGATGGGCCGAACCGAAGAGCTAATTTTCTGAATTCCTTGCCTCGGTTATGATAATCATCCGAGATCTTTGATATCTGCATTTTTATTGCATCTTCTGCTATTTACAGTAGCCTTTGTAAAATGTCAGCCTGCTTGTTTGAGTTTCGTGTGTGGGATTTCTCATTTGCAGCCCAAAAAAAAAGAAAGAAAAAAAAAAGAAAAAGAAAAAGTTCTTGCATTAAAACTATTCTGACCAAATAGGCTTTTTAACGAGATCCGCCCTTCTTATCTCTTCCTTCTCCCTCTGGCAGCTGCTGCTGCAGGCAGAGCACAGGTTTATTCAGATAAACTCCGTTTATTTCCCATCGCCTTTCAGAATCTGTGAAGTCGGGCTGTTCTTTAACCAGACAAGGGGCTCAGTGAGAAGCTCTGTGTCAGACGTGTGTCAGCTGCTTGGTTCTATCTCACCTTTTAGCTTTATAAATGCACAAAGGATAGCGAGACCATGAGACAGCAAGAATTAGGAGATGAAGGCTCGGCATAGACAAAAAGGGGAAAATGGTTGGCTTCCGGAGGAAAAAAAAAGAAACTGGACAGCTATAAAAGGATAGAAAAGTAGAAATTGCACTGTGGTTGGATTTGTTCTAGGAGGATGCTGCTTATTTACTGCTGCAGTGGAAAAATGTTCCTCGGAATCGGTGTGAGAATTGAAAGTCAGCTTGCGCTCCTTGTCTGTAGCACCGTAAACACAGGCTCAAAGGAATTAAATAATTATTGGTCTTCAGCTCCTTTTAAGGTGTAACCTTGTCTTCTATTTATATGTCACGCGGCCCTTAAAAGAAACATTTTTTGTGCCAATGAGACAATGTTGGTGGTTGGTTTGGGGTTTTTTTTCCCCAAGATCATCCTCAAAATATCTTAGTGACGTTTTAAGGGTGTGTGGTGAGAACACAGAAGGGCTTTTGGCAACTCCCCGCTTATTTGCTCGTGTCCCTGCCACAAAATACGTGACTCCGGGAAGGTGGCACCGGGGGCAAATTGAAAGAGGTGTGAAAGTTGAAATAAGCAGAACGGGTTAAGAAAAACTCCCATCTTCTGATCTGCATTTGTGTATTTAGCAGATTTTCTGCAATCCCACTGAAGCCAGTGGCCTTTTCTTGTCCTGCCCCAGAAGGACACACAAGATATCACAATACCCTGACCAGTCTGGGGCACCTGGTTGCCCCTTTCATAGGGTTGCTTTCCAGCCCTTAGAGGGTTTTTTTTCCTCCATATTTCTATTTGAATTACAAAACAAGTACAAGTAGTTTGATATTTCTTCAGAGACCCTTCCTCTTTTTCCTGCTGTTGTAAATTTATCTGACGAAAGTCATTAAATCTCCTGGTGGTCTTCTTTCTGGTGTATGTCTCCATCGTATCTTCTTACACACAGGTCCAGGGGGGTTTGTAAACATATAGTATGAGGTATAATTGCTACACATAGAATACTCCTGTTTCTGTTTCCTACCTGTGTGAGTACTCGCCACTTACACATACCATGTACTGGCATCAAGTCAAACACCTCCATACTAAAGAAGACGTAGGTGAAGAAACCCAGGATGAATTTATGTTGAGAGAGGGTGGACACACATCACATAGGTCCAGTGGGTTTAGCAGAGCAGGGTTAGCACCCAGGTCCTCAAAATGACATTCAGGTCCCTTAACTCCATAAATTATCCTTCATGCTCCTACAGTTCACAAAGTCATAGAGTGGTAGGTGTTGGAAGGGACCTCTGGAGATGATCAAGTCCAACCCCCCTGCCAGAGCAGGGTCACCCAGGGCAGCCCACCCAGGAACAGAGCCAGGCGGGGCTGGAAAGTCTCCAGAGCAGGAGACTCCACAACCTCTCTGGGCAGCCTGGCACAGG
>JANHGA010011214.1:43538-54510 GCA_027560355.1 Halcyon chelicuti | reverse complement strand
TTTAGACTAGACACTAGGAAAAAATTCTTCACGGAAAGAGTGGTGAGATATTGGAATAGGCTGCCCAGGGAGGTGGTCGAGATGCCATCCCCGGATGTGTTTAAACATTGCTTACATGTGGTGTTGGGGGATATGGTCTAGGGGTGAACTTGTAGTGTAGGGTTAATGGTTGGACATGATGATCCCAAGGGTCTTTACCAACCTAAATGATTCTCTGATTCTGTGAGCAGAGCTGGCTCCTCTAAGGAGCTGAAAGAGCATATATGAAGTGATAGGTAAGAACACACTTGTAAAAGAAATGCCAGGTATCAAAACAATTCAAGAGGGGTTATAGGAACCAGTGGCTGGAAATGGAAAACTTCCCTAGAGAATGTGCATTTAATCGTCTACTAGCTAATATACAGTTAAAAGACAAGGAAATAAAGGTAAATTAATATTTTAATTCATTTTACATAAATTACATGCACCATGTAAAATCAAATAGTGTAACACTTTCACATCTAGATCTTTCACTGTGTAATACTGAAGAAGGTATTGAACTACTGATTTTTTAAGCTTGTCAAAGGCAATCTTATTAGCAGGAATGGAAGGGATATTTTGGGGAGAATGTCTTTTAAAATACAAGTCTGCAAGGCATTGTCAAAAAGCATAGGGATGTTTCAGTACTCCGTCTCCCTTAGTAAGCCCTAAGGAGAAAATTTACTCATTGGTAAAAATGAATTACTTTTAGTCTCAGAATAAATCTCATTATTTGTTACTGTTTAAGATTTTATGAACTTGTATTATAGTCTTCCCACTGCTCCCGATTGTAACTGCAATATCCACACAAATGCCTCTAGTGCACTTGTTAAAATACAAATTTTTATCCTCTGTGGAGGGGGACTTGCTGACTTTCCAGATTGAGCTGTGCTGTGGACCACCTTGGTGATTCCCATGGTTTTGTACAAACCTTAAAAATACTTGCTGATGGAGGTAAAGATAGCTCAGAACTACACCTCCGTGTGCCCTCAGTACCTTGTTTTCAGATTGCGATGGCAAACCTGTGATTCATTACCTTACAGATGCCTGCTTGAAGGAACTGTGTTGCCAAGGTGACTTTTCAAATACTGTTTTTATGAGGGCAAGTCTTTTCTGACAAGGGAGACACAGATCTGTGCGCTTTCCTCACTGCACATAAGCTGAGGATGGGCTCAAAAGAGAATGTATCTGACCACATAATGCTGGCAAGCCAGGAATGGCTGCTCTGTCCTGTCAGAGCATCTGGGGAGCTCCAGATCATTGTACTTCTAGTGCTCTTCCCTTGACAGAAAAAAAAAAGGAAAGCAAAACCCTGCTACCACGAGTGTACAGCATGTGCTGAAGCTGGAGTCAAGGACTGGTCTGCACTAGGCTTGTGTACTCTGCTGGTGGCACTGATCTTTTTCGAAATCAGCAGCAGGCAGTGGTAGGGATGAAAAATCTTCTGCATTGCTTTCCCATGCCATGCCAGGCAAGTGTTAACAGTTTTATGGCAAGTATCTTTTCCAAAGGAGAGCTCCCCTACAGGGACATTGAAATTAGATGCACCTATGAAAATAATCCGAATTTTTTGTTTTGAGTGTTGCACATAATCACAAAGCTGTTACGGTTGGAAGAAACCTCTCTATATGATCTAGTTCAGCCCTTGCTCAAGCAGGGTCAGATGCAGCAGGTTGTCCAGGACTGTATCTAGTCAGGCTTTTAACATCTCCATGGATAGAGACCTGGAGACGCCATAATCTGTTTGGGCAACCCATTCCAGTGTTTGACTAGCCTTATGGTTATAAAACTATAAGAAGTATCCCAAAACCAGGTGTTTCTGTTCATACCCATTGCCTCTTGTCACTGCGTACCACTGGGAATAGTCTGTCTCCCTTTTCTCCTGCTTTCCTATCAGGCATTTATGCACATTGATAGAATTTCCCCTGAGCCACCTCATCCAGCTCTCAGCCTCTCCTAAAGTGAAAGATGCTCCAGTCCCTTTATAATCTTAGTGGCTCTGGATTTGCTCCAGTAAGTCCGTATCTTTCTTGTACTCAGGAGCCCTGAATTATGCCCAGCACTCCATCTGTGGCCTCCCCAGTGCTGTACAGAAAGGAAGAATTGCCTCCCTTGACCTGCTGGCGATGCTCCTTCTAAAGCATCCCAGGACATCATTGGCTGCCTTTGCTGCAAAGGCACATTTCTGGCTCATGATCAACTTGATGGCCACCAAGATGCCCAGGGCCCTTTCTACAAAGATGCTCTCTGGCTGGACAACTGCTCTCTATTGCTTATCTAGGAGCATATGACACAGAGAAGAGGAGGCAGGTGGAGAGAAGGAAGACAGGGAAGGATGGAGGGGAGCTACAGTGTTGAGTTGGTGGAACGCTGTGACAATGTTTGGGAGTGTGCACACCCTTCACAACCATTCAGGGGGTTATTAGCTCTAACCCACTTGGTTTGGTTTTGACCTTTTCTCACTCATTACACAGGCATATTTTAACAGTGTTATGACTCCACATCCAGCTCAGTGGAGAGATTCCAAGTTCCTTGTACCAAGTGTGCCATCTGCCCTCACTATAAGTCTTTCCCAAAGGTCAATGCTTATAAATGGGAACAGCCTCTCTTTTCTGTAGGCCTTTTTTACATGTCATAGAACACTCAGGGCATTCTTCACAACTTCTTCCTATGGCTGACCTCTTTGTCTCTAGTCTTTTCATGTTAAAGGTATGGCTTCATAAGGACAATGTCACAAGACAAATATCCCCAACATACAATGTAGAAAAGTGATGTAGCTATTTAATTTTGGTTTTTTTAAACTTTAAGCATGGCAGTTGAGACTGCATGCTAGTGAGAGCCTGAATTCTCAGATCGACAGTGATTTTTTCGGGAAATCATTTCTTGCAGAGAGGAAGGTCCAGCCTTCTTGCTGAAGGGAGCAGAATTTTATTTTTCCGTTGCATTGGAAGAAATATCAAATTTTTCAAACTTGAGAAAGAAATAGGTCAGAAATGTCTGTGTCGGAGATGAGAAGAGGATAATAATGAGGCAGCTTTCAGTCCTAGCTTACATCACAGCTGACCGAGGCTGTGTGCACGGGCTACTATGGAGTGCTTCAAACCCCAAGCTTATGTGCTACTTCCCAGAAATAGCGTGAGTGCTGAATAAAGGGCGGAGGAAGAGCGGCTTGCTAGGCTTCCATGGACAACGGCAGAAATTGGCGGTGGAACACAGACACTGCAAATCCTGTCAGATCAGGTCTTGTTTCCAGCAGGATCATGGAAGCAGGTATGGTGGGTGTACTCCCAAGCAGGGGGGTTACATGCTGCATATTTGCAAAACTTTTGCTAGGCCTGGGTGCCGCAACTTTGGGAACGCTAACGTCTTTGGGAAGTGAAGATTGCCTGTACAATCCAGGGGAGCCTTCCCCCTGAGAGTCAGATCTTAAGGGTTTCAAATAGCTCTGTTGTCCACTATATCTGAATTAGAACAGAGGAAGCTGCTTTACCTGTATGGTAATGCTTAATGCCAGTGCACAAGCTCACCAGCTTTCAAACTTGAGAGCTGGCAGAGATGTACTTGTTCTTGTTTCTTAAGGACTATCTTCAGCAAATCAGACTTGTTTCCCTTAGGTGAGGGAGGGAAATGCATGGTACAAGTGTGGGTCCAGGCTCTCCTGTTGCTGCTTGGAGCAGTGTTGGGCCTCAGCTCCACTGTCTCCACTTCTTGGAGACTTGGCTTCTATGTGGACAATGAAAGCAAAGAAAGCATGGTTGGTTTTCCTCTCTGAGGTGGCTGGGGCCTTTAAGTTGCCCTCAGAAGCTGGCTGGTAAGGGTTCCCTGCTAGCAGTTACAAGGCCGGAGGTTGAAGGCAGTCAGCTTTCTTGGCTGAGTGTGGGAAAAATGAGGCTCAGCTGCTCACCTACAGCTCCTTGGATCAGCTTGACTGCAAGAAGGCGTTGCCATTCATTCTGCCTCACATGTAGACATGGCAAATTCTCACCTCCCATGACTGTTCCCTGTGTAATTTGCTATAATCAGATGAAGGGTGTGCCTGAAGGACAAGGTGGCTTATCATGAAACCTGAAAGAAATCTCACAAACTGAGCTGTTCTGAGTGTCTCAAAAATGCACTGACATCCTAGTCCCTTGCTTCTCTTCTCTTTGGACTGAGTGACCTTTTGTAAGGCTATAAGCTGCAGCAGCACTTGCTGAGAGCTGCTGGGCATAAAATGCACTGTGATGACAAGTATTTAAACTGTTTAAGTGGCTGTACAGAAAGCAAATACATGCCAAGGAATCAAAGAAAAAGATGACTTTTTTGGATATGCCATTCTTTGACAAATAAAAATGTTTTATCTGTACTGTGGGATTCCAGGATACTTTTGGAGGACTTCTTGCTTTTTTATTGGAAGAAATGTACCCACACTTGTTGCATGCACATCACCTTTTTTTTTTTCCTGTGGACGTGAGAGGGGTCAGAGGGCAACTGAAATCTCTTTTCATGAAAGCAGACTCTTCCAAGAATGGAAAACTCTGTTTTTTGAACAAAATCATACCTGGTCTTGCAAAGACCCTGGCATGGCAGGTTTCCCAGGGCACCTGTCTTTGGGTGAGTCTTTCTGCATTTGTTTTGTGGTTTTTGAAGTATTATTGCTCAGAGAGTACTGAGAACTGTTACAGTTTTGTTTTTTTTTTTTTTTCCTGGGTGCAGAAGAGACATGAAGGGAAAAAGTAGTCCAGCATCTTTTCTCACAAAGATGGTTTGAATCCAGGCTGCAAGCTGACCTCTCTTGTTGGTGAGGATACACAACTGGGGATGCTTTTTCTAGCAAATGAAGTGGAGCTCCTGCACTGTTGCAGCATCCTCATCAGTTGCACTTTTTGCCAAATGGTGTTTTTCTCTGACCAAGGAAGCATCTCAGAAAGGGGTAAGGAGCTGTATCTTTCACTGCTTCCATACTTCATGGGAGAACAGCAAGAGGGTACCTCCAAGTCTGCTGAACACAATGGTTGGTTTGTCTGTTGCTTACTGTAGTCATCCAAGAATTGTCAGAGAAAGGACAGTCAAATGTGCAAGCAGCAGGAAAACAGGAAAACTTGCTAGGCCTGGGTGCCGCAACTTTGGGAAGTTGCATTATTCAGGCAAAACTATGCCTGCAATGTAATAAGAACAGATTTGTTTAAAGAAAAAAAAAAAGTTTTAAAAATGAGTACTTTATGCATGCAGAGTTTCAGGAGCTGTAATAGATGTCAAATCCCCTCAAAGCCAGGCTTTCTGAAAGATGAGTTCAACAGTTGGTTCACTTTGCCTGCTATAGGCAATCCTCCTCTTCCTGTAAGTGCCAGCAAAAACTTCTACAGCTGTTTTGTCTCAGCCATGGGTCCTGGCTGCATCTCATAACGCCTTCCTGGTGGGGAAGGGGAGAAGCGGCATGGCCTGTCTGACATCAGACAGTGCACTGTCTCTCTGGTATCCTGTGTTTCATTCCTCCCTCTTCAGTGTCACTGCCTACCCAGTGACTCAGCAGGATATGTTTATAGTAAACACACGGTTTCTTTCAATTTTTTATGAAAAAGTTTCCCAAACCAGTAAAGTATATGTGAAAAAAAGCATTTTGGTGCCCTGGACTAGTGATGGGTCTGACCTAATTTGCTACCCTCCAGGGTGTTTGCAGCAGGATGGAAAGGTAATACAGGAAAGATATTATTGTAAATTCATGAAGAAAATAAAACAGAGGCCACATGGATGTCCTGCTGTCTCTCAGTGTTAATTCTGTGAACGTTTCTCCGCTAAGTCTGCATGCTACAGAAATTATGGTGGGGTATTTCTCCCTCTGTCCTCACCATGTTCATACTCTGCAGATGTTTTAGGGTGTGAGGGGGGTGATAACTCCTGAAATAAGCTTACCTTTTCCCAAGAGCAAAAGATAACTTTTCTCAGGGAGGAGCCTGCAACCTGGCAGATCAGATGAATTCCTTGCGGCAGTGACAGCTTCTCTATGGGGGCTCGCCATGGTTTCTAGGACCAGTCTGTGCCATAAATTGGTAATGCCCAGCACCTGGCTCAGACAAGGCATTTTGCAGTCCTCGTGACACACTTGTTACAGAAATCTAGGTTCCCTGGGACATGTTACCTCTTTCTGCCTTGGTTATGAAAATAACCTTTGAGCTGCAGAAGTGGCTTTAAGGACAGTGACACACCAGCCACCTTGAGCTTCCTCTCTGTGCCTGAGACTGACCATTGACATACTAACCTCTGTGCTGAGGATGTTTGCTGAGAGGGTGCAGGTGGGAAGACTGAGGACTTCTGAAGAATGAAAAAGGCTTCGAGCAGAGAAAGAGGTACTTTTACTTGAGACAGGGGCTCAGAATGCCTGCAGCACTTAAGATGTCATGTGGGAGGACAGACTGTCCCCGGAGTTGCCTTTTGCAGACTACTGGGCAGATTGTGACTTCTCAGTCACCTCCTGAGGGGAGCTGCTCCTGCTTCAGATGACACGTCACTTGTGCACTTACGTGGCTAACTAAAGATGAGTCTTAGCTCTTCTGTAGAGGGAGGTTTTGTGCCCTTGCTGTAGCTGGTCAGAGCCTGACAGCGTTTACCAGGCCTGAGGGAGGCTTGACCTTGGTGAGAGTTGCGCTGCACCTCTAGGTGTCAATGGGAAGCCAGGCTTGGAAGTAGGTTCTGTTTTAAATAACTGGGGGATCTGGAAAGTTGGAGAATACAGATCCCACTTTAACTGGGATGCCTTCTGCAGCAGGGGGAGGAGGAAAGCCTGTGTTCTGGTGTAATGATTAAGTGTGAACAGAAATAATGTATCTTGTTTAGGAACATAAAAAGCAAATGCTGTATCCGTGGTGAAACCTGCCTTGTCCTAGCAGGGGCTGTCATCTCTTCCACCAGTGTCATGGTTTAGGGTCAGGGCAGTCCCTTAGACCTATAACAGATACTCTCTGTTAACCCGTCTCTCTCCCCAGAGGGTAAGAGAAAGGGATTAACGGAGAGAGACTTAGCAATTAGAAAAGGAAACTAGAACAGCTTTAATGAAAATGAAGCTAATAATAATTTAAATGGAATATATACAAATATATACAAAACCAGCATCGAACCCAACCCCTCTGTTTACATCACTGTCACCAGTGATGCTGTGGAGCAGGCACCAGGAGAGTCCCAGGCTGGGCCCCACCGCAGATGGGAGCTGTGTTCAGGAGCTGGATTCTGGTGCTGGATTCAGGAACCCACCGATGGGGATCGAAGGCAGAATGGACAGAGTCCTCCTTTGGTACTCTGAGGAAGGAACCTGAGGAGGACCTGAGCCAAGCCAAACCAAGCAAAGCTGGCAAAGTGGTCCAAGAGGGGAGAAGAGCCACAGACCCTTCAGATCCCTCAGCTTTATGGGGAATATGGTGTATATGGATTGGAATACCTCATTGGTCAATTTAGGGTCACCCGTCCTGTCCACTCCCTGCAGGTGCAGCCTTTCACTTTTCCGTACACCCCAATTTGGTACACAAGATCCAGCAGTGGCCTTGGTCTGCACACCAATCCTTGGTAGTAACTCTAAACATGGTGTGTTATCACTGCTAGAAGCAGACACTGTCCATGGAAACAGGCTGCTAACTTCAGAAAGTGCAGTAAGTTAGAAGAACTGAGCTGAAAAGTAAAATCACTGAACAGAATTAGTTCTGTTCTCATTCAAACCAGGACAACCAGTTCTCAAGACTGCTCAGGGTGGCAGGGGTAAAACCCAAATGCTCCCTTACCATGGTCTCTGTGCACCATCTACAGCCTACTAATCTGTTTCTTGGGGCTCCTCTAAGAGCAAGGGTGGAAAGAGCCTGGATATCAACGTGCTGCTCCTGTCTTTTTGACCTCCACTAGTGACCCAGGCTCCCTGAACACTTCTGCATTTGTGGTTTCTGGAGAAGAAATGAAGTTGGAGATCACCTAGGAGCTGAGATGTTGCGTGTGGTGAGGTCAACAAGCCACTGGGCTGACACCCATGAAGCACTCACTGTCTTTGCTGGAGGACATCTTGGCTGACTTCCTGCATAGCCCATGTTGTCCCTCAACCTTCTTCCCAGAGGAGAAAGAATACCTTCAGTAGTTCTGCATTGGAATCTGTCAGGTCACACCACTGTGGCGTTTGCCCTGGGGGACTGTGATTTACCATTTCCCAGGCCCTTTCAGTGTAAAAGAGTATCAGACAATTTACAAGTGACACTATGTAATATAAACAAGAATCAAAAAACATACCCAATTTTCTGCTTTTGGATGTACTGTCTTCAGTTTTTTCAGTGAACTCATCCAACAGCTGCAGGCATATGCTACTGTTACACAACTGAGGCTAAAATTAACACATCTGTTGTTATTTAACTTCAATTTCTATGGTACCCTGTTTTGACAAAATATTATGTTTCGAGCAGCAACAGCTTTACTGTTATGTATCATCAGAGTTCTGGGAATAATACTCTAATAATACGTGCTATTTCTTAATAGTTCATAACAACACAGAGACTGGAGGCTTCACTACAGCTTTGCACAGTGGGGAGCAGATGCCTGGTGCTGAAGGACTCTCCTCAGTTTGTGTGACATTGCACAGGCACAGGTTTATTTGATATTTCTGCTCATGGCCCAGTCCTTGAAGTAATGTGGTTTCCTGAAACTGTGAAGCCTGTGTTTTCATCCTTTTGTTTGGGGAGTCCAACTTAAATAGTGGGATCCTGGTGGAATCTTGACACCCAGGGAAGCCTGTAGTGTTATGACTTCAACCCAGCTCAGCTTCTTTCTGAAAGCCTAGAAAGGATAAAAAGGAGACTTTAAAGCTAGGATATTTATATATTTTCAGTCTAAGCAGTCCTTTAACAAAAAAACTCAACCTTTTTGAAGCTGTATTTAAAAAAAAAATCTGTTAGCCTACCCTGAAAGCAGGATCCTGAGAATTGCCCGGAGTAGTATCAAATGCTTGATGTGTGAGGTTAAAAGCCATTGTTTGGGGGTTTTTAATGTTAAATTTGAGATGTTTTGTACTGCACAGGTAAGAAGAAAGAAAAAACACATCTTTGCTAAAAGGAATAATTGTCACGTTTACAGTATGTAAATTACCCTCATTTAATGTAAGAGGGTTTTGCTCACCTTTCTTACATGCACAAGGTTTCAAAAGCAAGTGTTGTTAAATTACACGTGGAATGGGACAGAGTGGGGGACCAAAACCCTTATGATTTCACAGAAAAATAATTAAATTGGAGCTTTGGTTTGACTTTGATCTCAGAGGTGCTCGCAAGCTAAATAAAAATAAAAGACAACCTTGGGGACAGCCTGTGCTGTTAATTAACTAGCTAAATTCTGCCTCCACTGTTCTCCAGTGGGGTTCCAGTGGCTTTGTCACTCAGCATTGTGATTGGAAGTTGCCAATCACAACTTGGCACCTTCCAGCATTAAAACAACCTCTTGAGGGACAGGGAGGGATACATAAAATGGAGGTGCCTGGGGAGCAGGTGGTGAAAAAGGGCAGAAACGGCCACCTTGTCGGCTGCTTGTGGTGGGCAGAGGAGGGATCTGTCTCCCTCCCTGCACCCTTCTGGCAATCTGCAGCTGCCGGCCTGGGTGCTGGGTGCTGACTGCCATCCCCAGCCTGCAGCAAGGTTGGGCCCCTGCCAAGAAAACAGCTTTTGTGTTTCCTTAAATATTCTGCTGCTGTTTGGGGGTGGGGGCATCTGAATTGTTATTACTGGAATTGTCCAGTTGGCTGAATTTTTAATTTATTTTTTTAAAAATTTTCATTAACAAATCTTGCTGGGTGCTGTTGTCCCAATGGAAGTAATGGAGATGTTTTCAGATGACGGGGTAAATCTCCCCGCACTGCCACTGCTGAAATCTGGGCAGGCTTGGGCAGATAGAAATGCAGAGTGGAGATGTCTCCTGCAGGCAACCCTTGAGAGATTATTGGGACATGATCTGCATTTTGGCCTCTCCTAATTCATCCATTTTTTCTTTGAAACTGCAGAAACGTGGGGTGATCAGGGGTGGGGGGAGTTAATTGGTTATTGCAATATGCAATTAGTTGTGTTAGCATCTGCTTTGATACCACAGCAAATGAATTGAGGAAATTTGCCTTTAACTTGATTGAATGTTTTCTCTGTCACTGCCTGGCCATGTGTCCCAGCGGGGCTGTCCTGCTGACTGGACCTAGCAGGTTGCCTGTGTGTTGGTGCTTTATGTAGGAGATGGGAAAATGGATAACAGCATCAGTCACATACAAACCCTTCAAGACATCCCTGAGCTTTGTAAATGAATTATAGCTTCTAGGGGTGGTTTTATTTCTCATTTCTTGGGTGCATTGACTGCATTAATGGATTTTTCTGGAGCTTGAGGCAGTGAAAGCTACAGGTTTATGCTCCATGTCCTCTAGAAACTCAAAATACGATGGTGGTTGTTGGCTTTACAGAAAAGTCCCCCTGGCCCCAGCAGTCTTGTTCTCATCTTAAAGCACTGAAATTACTAAACTATGGTTCTGCTTTTGTTTAAATAATCTTAAAAGATTTGCAGCTTCAGGGTTGTTCTCAGTGAGTTGTTTTTAGAGGTGCATCAGATTCCTTTTTCCTGTTTCTTTTGGGGAGAAAAAAGAGTATTTTTTCTTTTCCAGGCTTAAGAATAACCTATGGTGAGAGGAAGAGAAGTGGTCTTTGGGGAGCTGTTCCTCCATGTCATTCCTGTAGCAGGATTCCCAGCATATTTCATCAGAAAAGTTGACTAAAGTCAGTTTTGTTGTAAACACTGGATGAATTTTTATAGCCTGCAAGAGATCTGCAGGAAAAATATTTGTGCCTTGACTTTGCATGATACTAGGTATCAGTGATCAACAGCTACCCAGCTGTTAAATATACTTAATTTCCCAGAGGACTGGAGACTTGCCAATGTGACACCCATCTATAAGAAGGGCAGGAAGGATGATCCAGGGAACTACAGG
>JANHGA010011214.1:0-27731 GCA_027560355.1 Halcyon chelicuti | reverse complement strand
CCTTATTCCTGTTCTCCTTCCCTTTGGGGCGGGGGGGAAGGGAGGTTAACAGAGAGCGTCTGTTATAGGTTCAAGGGGCTGCCCTGACCCTAAACCGTGACAGGACCGCTGCAGCAGGGGGAGGCCTTTCCTTCTATCAAACACCAATTTTCACAAAATTCCAGTAAATTTTCTTGGAGACAGTCAAGGGCAGGGTCATTTCCTATTTGAGATGATCCTGATTTGACACCCCAATATGTCAGTGCAGTCTTTTGAATTGGACAAAAATTTTTCCTTGCTTCTTAACCTTGGAAAAGCATCCTGCCTATGTCAAGTCAACTATGAGGAGCATCTGAAACCTTTAGGAAATTCACTCTGATGCCCAGAAAGAACATAGAAGCTGCAGCTGACTCTTACCCAAGTTAGTGCCTAAAACCAGCTGCAATGGGAGCAGCAGGCATCTTGGTCATACCTGTCTCTTGCATCACTAGTAGTGCTACTTTTTCCTTCCCTCTACGCTGGTCCTGTTGAACAAAGACAGTTTTTCTAATGACTGCCTCAGCCCTGGCAGTGCAGATACTGTCAGTGATGCTGCTTGTTGTTAGAAGAAAGTTGCCATGCCACCCCTTCTTCCCCAAGGCCTGGCAAGAGAGTCCTGGGGCAGAGCCCACAGAGAGATGCTGGCTGTGTCCTATCTTCCACCCTATTGCTCTCAGACTGACTGAAACCAGAAACCTGGCAGGACTCTCCTCTCCACTTATATTTCTGTGCCAGGGCTGGGAGGTGAATGTTGCTGTGCTGTTTGTCAGTGTGCTGTAACACTCTGCAAGGCCTAGGCTCTGGGAAGCAGAGGGCTGTGGTGGGGTTAAACAGCTCAAAATACCTCCTCACCTCTTGTTTCGTTCCTGCTTGCTCTTTTACCAGTATCTGATTGTGTTTCTTTTAGGTCATGTTGGATTTTGAGCTCTGTGTGCCAGCCCCAGCTGCAGACATGCTTCTCCTCCTGTGGCTGGGCACCACTTCGGAGAGCTGGGCCTTGGGTGGGGTTGTGCACTAACAGCACCTCCTGCCCATAGCCTGCAGCTGCTCTTGCTACTCATGGCTCCCAACAGCCGAAGATATGACTAAGACTTGAACCAAGCTGAGGTTTTTCAGGTGGTTTTCTCTGTAAGCCTTCTGTTTACACTTTTACTCTGTCATATAAGCTAGCTGCCTCCTGAGAAAGGCACTATCCTTGAGCTTAAATGGAGGGAAGGTGAGAGATGAAGAAGATGAAGATTCTCAAGTACAAAGGAAGGTGAAGTTTGCTGCTCTTGTTAGTGAACAGGGTACTTGGGGATGGACAAGTGTATCTGGAGAATAAGAGGGACAGAAGGCAGTTTGCATGGCATGTTGGAGGATTTCTATTGCTTGTCTTCTGTATTTTGCAGGAGCTTTGCGTCTCTCTTTTTGTCTTGTAGTTTTTAGATGATAGATGACACACGAGGAGAGCCCCAGCCTCCTTGTAAGGTGGGTCATGCAGTAGCCAATATGTGCCCTCATGCTTCCCTTCGCAGCAGCGGTGATGTGTTGCTCTGCACCATCACTGGAGTGAAGATACAGGCAGGTTTGTAAAATGCCATCCAAGGTTGTGTGCTGTGGGTGACATCATACTGCTCTCCTCAGAGATACATGCAGTGCTTTGCAGAGATGCAGCAGGAGTGGTGATTTCATTTGACAAGCACCTATTTTCTGAGCACCATCTATTTTGCACAGAACAAGACAGTCTTTTAAAGCCTCTGGAGAGTTAGTTGGATTATCCCACACACCTCCATTCCAGACCAGTTTCTTCTTAGGGTGAAAACAAATCTGAAAGGCTATCAACTCCTGTCTTCCCAGACTACTTAGTTTTGGTTTTGCAAGCAGTTCTAAGTAACTTAGAATTGAAGTAATGCTTGGATGGCCTGAATTGCAATGTTAGGGAAAATCCCCAGCTGGCAGAAGTGCTAGTTATAAGTAGGTAGGTACTAGGTTAGATGTTGCTGTGGGCTGTGTGCCAAGAGATGGCCTTCTTCTAAAAGAGTAAAGCCTGACAGCACTGTGTCCTTTTCTCATCCTGTGCAATTTTTTCTTTAAGACCCTGTAGTTTGTGGTTGGAGTGGAAAAGGAATTCATGCAAAACCAATTCTGAGCACTTTGGAGACCCAAAAAGCATCACCAGAGGGATGGGCTCTGTGGTTTGTGTAGTTTTTCCAGGATGGCATCAAGGCAGGGTCTGTCCCCATTTCTCAGCCTGCACATGGACTTCCTATTGCCTTTAGGTTTCCCACTGTTGTTGTTATGGCCAGAGCTGGTCACTGGAAATATGGACACCAACAGTGGCATCAGACAGAACTTATGGATGCTGGGTCCCATCCTTTCCCTTCAAACACTGGGAGCCAATATAGTTGAAGCCTCATTATCTGGGAAGTGAAAGGATGACTGAAGGTGGAGGTGTTGAGCTGGGTGACCCCACTCAGTACTGCCTGGTATCCTGTACCCGTGCTGGTGTCCCTTCATTGCCATGCAAAGCATCAGCAAGCAGACAATTAATACCTTTTCTTTACCTTGGATGGGCCAGCACCATCACTTTGCTGTGTGTCTAGCTCCTAGCCCACTGTTTGAAAATGTTGGGTCTCCTGGGTATTTAGCAGCAGTTAAACATGTGACTGTTTGAAACTACAATTCACAGCCTGCTACTGCAGGCATCTCCTGCCCCCGCCATCCTAGCAGTTGAGCAAAGGACTTAAAATCTGCCAGGAAACAGGCGTCTGAGACACAGAGTCGCCTTCGCAGTTGGCATGTTTTCAGGATGATAAAATGTTTCACGCCAATTTTTTTTTTTTTTACATAGCAGAGTGGGAAAAATATAGCTTCCAAGCTGTAAGGAGTAGTTGTGCTGGAGGGGAGGGTGGGTGCCCAACCCAGCAGCTCTAGACTTGGCAAGAAGTGCGTAAGCAGCAAATGCACTGCAAACTCAGGAATGGAAAAATTTGAGGCTACTTTTCACAGCTGTTTTCTTTCTTGGTGGTGATCGCCTTTGTAGGCTGTTCACAGAACCATGTCTGAAAGTAGAAGCCTGGTATCCTGTCCATCTGGTGGTACCAGCAGATATTTTCTGCTACACACAAAGCACTCAAAGTGGTGGGTGGAAAGGGATTCTCCTGTACCAGCAGCTCATGGGTAGTGTGTTTGTTTTGCAGGTTGTAAAGAGGTATTTTTTTATAGCAGCTCTTGCAACTCCCATGTTTCTCCCCAGTAATGGTGATGGCCCAGTGTGGTTTGTTTTTGCTGGAGCAGGGGTTGCATCAGCCAGTGGCGTGTCTCAGAAGAGCATGGTAAGTCACATAGGCCTGGCCTAACCCAAGTTAGGAAGTCCCTAGAGCAAGTACATAGTCTCCCTTCTCCTTAATTCCACTTTCTGGCTTGTCTGTCCTGGGAAGTTTTTCCTACAAATCTTTGTGCAAGCAAGTACCCCCATCCCATGTGCACATGGAAAATACGACTTATGTCAGGTAGAGATTACTTTTGTGTACACTTTGGTTAAAGCTATGAGCTGCATTGGCCCTGTGGCTTGCTTTTTCTTCTAGAGCTAAGCATATGTGATGGCTTTTGCCAGCATAACCCCTGCCAGCTCTGGCACCAAAGCCTATGTCAGCACTGCAGGTACTGTTGGGGTGGAGCAGGCTGCCTCTGGGGCTGCCAGGGAAACCTTGTGGTGGCTGGGGGCTGGCCTGTGAGCCCAGCAGAGCTCTCAGGTTTGTGGGAGTGTCACACGTGGGGGTTTTGCTCCTAGGTTTTCCACTAAGCTGGGTGTCAAACTGTCACCCAGCTGGCAGCCCCTTGTTGCACCAGCAAGTTGTCCAGTGTTCTGTGACTGGGAATCCATTCCCTGGAAGTGCATCCCCTCCTGCTCAAACCTTTCTTGTAATTACAGTCTGTAATGGACTGCAAAAACTTTCTAGTCCACACTGTTTTAGTCAAACTGGCTTTTTCAGTAAAACGTCTAGGATGGTGTGTTGGACTGGCTTAGAGAAATCAGGGACAGCATCACACAGGGTACAGGAAGGAAGCATTTGTAGATACTGCTAGTACCTTGTCTTGGATGACAGAACGGTTGCTATCACCACCACCTCCATACCAACACCAATTTGTGGAGGAGAGGAATGGGAGCATGACAGATTGATTTGTTTTCTCCTGAGTCTTGCTTAGCCAGTGAAGAGATCCCAGGACTCTGGCAGGAGGATGCTAGCTGTGTAGATTGTCTGCACTTAGATCCCTAAAATTAACCATTGCTCTCCCTTTTGTCTGTGCAGTGTAATCAATCACTTGTCATGGGAGTGAAGCCCTCTTTTGGTGTGGCTGAGGAGAAACAGATGGATGTTTGACACAGATGGAGTTTTCCAGCCATGCAGAACTCCCTTCATCCTGTGGGTTCCTGAGATTGATCCTAAGTTCTGACACATCACCACTGTGCTACACTCAGGAACAGATTCCAACGTGGTCTGCACCATGGGAGGCACCATCTGGCTGAGCCATCCTTGAGTGAGCCCAGTCATCCTTTCATGTGATCTGCCTGAGGCTCTGGGATGGCTTGACTATTGGCTTTGAGCAGTGGGGCTCAGGGCCTGCCATGGGCTCCCTGTGATGACTCCCAGGTTCTCTTCTCCACCATCTGGCAGCAGTCCCTAGGTCATGCCTTGGTCAGGTGCATCTCCAGCCCTCAGTAATACTCCTCACCCGCTATTTGGTGTGTCAGTGGTAGCTGGTGAGGAGCAGTAGGAATGTTGGGAGCACTGGGATTTTGCTGCAGGATGCTTGCTTTATGTGCTCCCTGTCAGGGCATGCACAGGGCTGAGTCCTTTCCCATGCATGGGGTTGTTCAGCCTCTAGAAGACAAGGCTCTGGGGAGACCTTATAGTCATCTTTCAGTACTTAAAGGAAAGCTAGGGAGTGACTCCTGATCAGGGAATGTAGTGATAGAATGGGGGTTAAAGGTTTTAAACTGAAAGAGGGGAGATTTAGATTAAATGTAAGGAACAAATTCTTCACTGTGAATTCTTCACTGTGGTGAGACACTGGCACAGGTTGCACAGGGAAGTTGTGGATGCCCTATCCACAGCAGTGTTCAAGGCCAGATTGGATGGAGCTCCAAGCAGTCTGTTCTAGTGGAAGTTGTTGCTGTCCATGGCAAGGGGCTTGGAACTGGATGATCTTTAAGGTCCATTCCAACCCAAATCAGTCATCACGGCTGCTGGTCAGTCTCCAGGACCACGTCAAGCCTTGAACATCTGCAGAGTCATTTGGGGGTGTGTCTGTAGGTTTGCTGTCTGGGGATGAGGAGGTGTTTCCCTTAACTCCTCACCCTTCCTAACCTTGCACATCACTAGGATGGGCTGTGAGCATGGGCAGCCACTCCATGAGCTAAGTCACATGACAGGAGTGTCTGTCTGGGACTTGGTGGCTATGACTCAGCCTGACCATGGTTATCCTTGTGGCAGCCTGGGTCCTGGTCACCTCCCTGTGACCTGGAGCACCCATCCAGCTCGACTGTCTATGGGTCAGCTTCCTGGGGAGCTGGAGTGACTCATGGAAACAGAGATCCTGGGGCATGAGGAAGCCAGATTTTTCCTTTGAATAGCAAGTAGCGCTGAACTTCCTTCCTCTATCTGTGCCCTTATGTGCTCTGCCCAGGGCAGCTTACCAGGGAGTGGCTGCAGTTCTAAGCTTGGGGACTGTCCGGACAACAAGCCATGAAGATGGTCCTCAACAGTCCCATTGCAGGGACCTTGGCTGGCCCAGCACTTAGTCAGATCCAGAGAGTTCAAGCTGTAGTGACTCCTGCTCCTTCTAGCCCAAAAGGGACAGGGGCAGAACGAAACGTGGTTGGCAGAGCGGACACCCAGCATTTGTGACTTTCTGCCACTCCTCCCTCTTGCACACTCCCACAAGTGCAGTGAGCCCTTTCCCCATGTGGGGTTATTTCTTCCCCTAGATGCCCTTTTCCCTGGTGGTTCCTTATGTTTCCCATGCTTTACAAAGCTGCTTGCACAGTCATACCTGTTTCTTTTGCCCTTTATCTACAGCATGGGTACATCTGAAACCAACCCAAGGTGGGTTGCTGCAGGTGTAGGAGGAGCAGCTGCAGGGAACCCCAGGAAATACATGTAAATTTGAACTGCTTGATGGGTTTGGAAGCAGATGAGCTTGGCACCAGCGACTCCTCCACATGTTTCTCAAGAGAGGGGTGAGATGAATCACCTTATCAAGCCTTGGCCTCTGAGCACAAAGCCATGGGTCCCTGCCCTGAAGCATGGATTTCACCATTGCCTTTTTGGGACAGCCTTTGTCTGTTGCTTTAACTGTCCTTGGCGGCTGTCCTGCTAGGATGTGTTGTCACATTGCTGTGTCCTGGCCTTTTCCAGAACACTCAGGGAGGTGCAGGATGAGTCAGACCCTCAGGGGCTCCACCAGTGCCCTCCCATGAGAGATGCAGTCCTGTTCCTGATCTTCACTTCCTGACCTTTCACCAGTTACTAATCCCAAGAGGTCTTTACCTCTTATCCCATGGCAGCTCAGTTTCTTTAAGAGCTTTTGAACATTCCTTAAGTGCTAAAGAGCATTGCCACATACCATTTGGAAATCCATGTAAAGCCTGGTTAATTGGATCACCCTCATCTCCATACTTACCATTTCTTGCAAGGGAAAATCATGCCCTGCAATGCTACCTCCTCCCAATGTGGTAATAATCTGGGCATCTGCTGATGCTGCTCTGAACCATGGCTTGCTTCAGTGTGCAGAATTAAACCTGGCTTTGTGCTTTCATTTTGATGAGCAATTTAAACCTATTCAGCCATTGTGAAAGGTGGCATTGCCCTCTGGGTGCTGTGGGGCTGTGATACAGGGTGGAAGCAGCACCAAGGTGGAGTGGCTTCTGGGGACCTGGCCTAGGACACCAGAAGCTCAGCCAAAGGGCAGAGGCAGGTGCCTTGACCTGCAAATTTCAACTCCTCTGTTTTCTTGAAGCTGCTGGGACATCTTCCCTGCTTTGCACACAGCAGCAAAGGGAGGGCACATGAACAACAGTGCTGGGAAGGCCACCAGTTCTGCTGCATATTAGTTGTCAGGACTGGGCTTCTCACTCAGAATGTGTAAAAAACCAGCACCTCCATACAGAAAAAAAAAAAAGTAAAAAAGGGTTCAAATAGGTTACAGTTCCTAAGCACAAATGTATGTAACAAAGTTAGACTTGTGGTAAAGAAACTAAATATTTGAGGGCAGTAAGATATACAGATAAGAGAAAAATGCATTATATGTGAAGTGTTTCCAAAACCATGCAAAAATAAATGGTTGCCTTCAGTTCCCTGAGGCTGGTCCCTTCCTGGCACCTGAGCAGCCAGAGTCACAGTGTCGAGCTCTGTGGTTTGTTTCCACCCGTCCAGATGCTGCGCTGGGTGCAGGAGCTCCAGTAACCCTAACTGGGACTGGCATCAAGAGTGACGTTGCTGATGGAGCTCTACCAGCTAAACATCAGGGTGAGTATTTTTATGGTAGCTTTTTTGCTTAACCAAGTCAATTGTTTCCTTACGAACAACCTGTTAAATAGTGCAAACAAAACACAAAGCCTTTCCAGAAGCACCATTAAAATTTAAACCTTTGCATCTGAATGCTCTGGATTTTCCAGATCACTTGGTTTCAAGTAGGATCCATAATATATAACTAAGGATTTCTCTCTGCTTTAACGATCAGTGTTTCCTGCCAGATGGGGTGTGTTGGTGACCCTGTTTGAACTTCGTGTGCTTTGTCCATGAACTGATCCCATTACCATACAGGTCTCCCTGTATCTGCTCGGTGTGGTTCATTACCCCTGCATGTGTGGGGAGCTGTGGTTGTCCCCCATGGCACTGAAGGGGCTGCTGTGCTGTGCTGCCCTGGGGCAATGAGAGTGGGTGGTTGTGGTGCTGGGATCCAGACACTCTGCTCAGCGTTCATAAAGTGAGAATTTCTGTGGTTTAATCTACTGCAGGTTCTCTTTGCAACTGAGTGATCCATGGCCCAGGAGACAGTCATCAAGATGTCAGTGTGGCTGGTGGGAACCACAGCTTCATGATGGAGTCTCTGGTGGCACCAAGACTGCTGTAGAGGGTTTGCTGCCTGGCATGGCAATCTGGCAGGTCCCAACAAGTGCATGGGATACAGTTTGCCATGGAGAATGTTGACAGCACAAAAAATAGTGTGTGAAAACTTGTTTGCATGATGCTTCCAGGACAGTCACCTTGTTTTCAGTGGCACAAATAGGAGAGGAAGCTAAGACAGAAATATCCCAAACAGGAAGCTGCTGGGAAGGGAACAAATGCCAGGGCCCCAGTAGGTGAAGGCAGAATATCCACTCAGAAGAAGAAGATGGACAAAGAGATAACTGCCTGGGGACAAACACCCATTTGTCCCACACTTAGCCAGCCCAAGAGGATGGACAGACAGATGGCAGAAGGAGCCATGAGGACACACTGTTCTCATGGCTGAAAACTTGAATTTGACTATTTCCCAGTTTTAGCAGTCACCAACCATTTGAGGTACTGAGGGACAGAATCCAACACATATGAAGGAGCAGGCAAGAAGTAGAGCTGCTTCCTTGGGTGATGCTGCTGCTCCCAGCTCTCTGTTCTCCGCAGGCTCTACCAGCTCAGCAGGAAGGAGAGGGCTGCTCAGAGCCCCACACCAGAGTGGGTCCATGAGGGGATCAATGCCTGCCACAGCTTGAGAGGGCTGCAAGCCTGGATGCTGCTTGAGGGCTTTATGAGTGCATCAGTGGTGCCATGGCCTGGAGATGTGGCCAGTGGCTCCTCACTAAAAGCAGTGTTGGTGCACCAAGATGAGGGAATGTTACTGTGTTTACAGCTATTTTGGATACATTTAATCTGAGTGCATTTACAGCTTTTCTGGATATATTTAAACACTGCTCACCAATGCAAAGGTTAAACTAAACATTTTCCACTTCACTCAGTAAAACAACTGCTGCCTGTCTCATGAACTCATTTGAGGGTGGTTTGGGAACAGGTAGGTATTACTATGGGAAGAGCACTTACTCTTCCTCCACCTGCCTTTTGGTCCTCTGTATAAAGGTAGAGTTTGTGATGCTTTAGGGGGTCCCCTGCCTGCAATGCCTGACATTGTGGGGGTTCCAAGTAAACACTTGGGATGCTCTGCATGGCATAGTGTGCAATGCAGACTGCTTCAGATAAGTGTGGGATAGAGCAGGGATCTCAGGCGAGCTCTGGCTGCTGGTGACCAACCTAATAGAAGTGGCAAAGCAGTTCAAGCAATGCTTTTTCATGCACTTTTCCAACCCCCCACAGTCCGTATCTTGGGATTTTTGAGTCAGATATGTTGTTCATGTACCTAATAACCCTTGCTGTATCTTACTTTGAATTTTTCCTCCTCCTAATTCCCAGTGTTAGCTTTGGGTTTCTTATTTTTTTGACCTCTCCTTAGCACAGCTCCACAGGTCATCTCCATCTATCATAGGCCCAAGGCCTTGCAGCAAAGTGGTAATGGCCAGCCCAGGGCTGCAGAAGTGGGTTCTCCTGGTGCATCACTTTGCGATTGCCTGCACTGCTTTTTATGTGCCCTCTCCGTCAGCCTTGGAAAATGTTTGTGAAGGGAGAGAGGAAGGACTCTCCACTGGCTGGTGAGGATTGAGTTAGAAATCGCTTGGGTAAACTAAACACACAGAAATCCATAGGCCCTGACGGGAGGCGCCCACGAGTGCTGATAGAGCTGCTGATGTTGTTGCTCTACCACTCTCCATCATTTTTGAAAGATCATGGAGAACAGCTGAGGTGCCTGAGGACTGGAGGAAAGCCAAAGGCACTCTAGTCTTCAAAAAGGGCAAGAAGGAAGACCCTGGAAATTACAGACCAGTCAGCCTCACCTAAATCCCTGGAAAGGTGATGGACCAGCTCATTCTGGAGGTCCCCTCTAAGCATGTGGAGAAAAAGAAAGTTATCAAGAGTAGCCAGCATGGATTTATGAAAGGGAAGTCATGTCTGACTAATCTGATAGCCTTCTATGATGGTGTGACTGAATGGGTAGATGCAGGGAGAGAGTGGATATTGTCTACCTTGACTTTAGCAAGGCTTCTAACACTCCCATAACATCCTTGTTAGTAAGCTCAGGAAGTGTGGGTTAGAAGAGGGAACAGTGAAATGGGTTGAAAACTGGACAAACGATAGCACTCAGATGGTTGTGATCGGTTGCAGAGAGTCCAGTTGTCAACCTGTAGCTAGTGGTGTTCCCCAGGGATCAGTAACTGGGTCTAGTCTTATTCAACATCTTCATCAGTAATCTAGGGAAAGGGATAGAGTGCACCCTCAGCAAGTTTGCTGATGATATGAAACTGAGAGGAGTGGCTGATACACCACAAGGCTGTGCTGGCACTCAGCAAGGTCTGGACAGACTGGAGGATATCTGGGCAAAGGGGAACCTAATGAAGTTCAACAAGAATACGTGTGAAGTCCTACACCTGGGGAGGAATAACCCCATGCAGCAGTACAGATTAGGGGTTGATCTGCTTGAAAGCAGCTCCATGGAGACGGCCTTGGAGTCCTGGTGGACAGTAAGTGATCCATGGGACGGCAATGTGCTGTTGGGCCAAGAAGGCCAATGGCATCCTGGGGTGCATAAAGAAGAGTGTGTCCAGCAGGTTGAGGGAGGTTCTCCTCCCCTCTACTCTGCCCTAGTGAGACCACATCGGGAGTATTGTGTCCAGTTCTAGTCTTCCCAGTTCAAGAGGGACAGGGAAATACCAGAGAGAGTCCAACGGAGGCTACAAGGATGATAAAGGGACTGGAACATCTCACTTATGAGGAAAGGCTGAGAGACCTGGAGCTGTTTAGTCTGGAGAAGACTGAGAGGGGATCTTATTAATGTTTACAAATATCTGAAGGGTGGGTGTGAAATAGAAGGGGCCAGTCTGTTTTCAGTGGTACCCTGTGACAGGATGAGCGGCAATGGATACAAACTGGAACACAGGATGTTCTGGCTCAACATGAGGAAGAACTTTACTGTGAGGATGACGGAGCAGTGGAACAGGCTGCCCAGAGTCTCCTTCTCTAGATACTTTCCAAACCCACCTGTATGTGTTCCTGTGTGGCCTGCACTAGATGATCCTGCTCTGGCAAGGGGGATTGGACTTGATGATATCCAGAATTCCCTTCCAACTCCTCCTCATGATTTGAAAATTAGCCTTGTGTTGGTCACTGAGCAGGTTGGTTCAAGACCTACTTCACAGTTGGACACTGCTGAGACTCCCCAAATGGAGTCCTGCACTCTGGCTTCTGGCCATTGCCTGCCCATGCGTCCCCACGAGGGACACTTTGTCATGGGCGGCATCCCACAGCCCCATGCACACAGCCACTCAGCCTAGGGATGTGAACTCAGGCAGAGGGTGAGGGGGAGCCAGAGACAGACCTTCCTCCTCCCCAGCCCTAAAAGGGTCCTTGCCAGTGGGGTAAGGAGACAGGAGCATTGCTGCCTGTGTGAAGTTGCACTGGCCTGATGTTACCATTCTACCAGTCCCAGGTTGGAGATCTCCACCTCTAGGACCTATTCACAACACAGTGCGAGAGCCTCTCAGTCTTGGGGACATGCTGCTGCCAGCCCTCCACTTGGATGACAAGGCTGGGCACTCTGCTGGGGCTTGCAGCCAGCACCTGATTTGGGTGCTTACAGGCATGCGGCCAGTCTGGCATGAGCATCCTGCCTGCAGACCCAGTACAGGGCTTTCTGTAGGCACAGGTATGTGTCTCAGCATCATTCAAGGATCTGCACAAGCAGGCTATTGCAAGTGGAGCTGCCAGACTGTGTTGAGTCATGCACTGGCCTCAAGAAATTAATGTTATTGACCATCTACAAAGCAGCTGTATCACACACTGGCATCTGCACACGTGTCAAGTCAATCACATATAAACAAGACAGTAGGAATGCATGAATGAACTGGATCTTGGTAACTAACACCAAGTATACAACAAAGAATTTGATATCTCAGCTGCATGGAAACATCAGCAAATGAACTTGGGTGGTGGGAAGTGCGTGCTGAATAATTGAGGCAGTGATAATTTTTATGAGAGAGTTAAATTACATTCTTCATAGTGACCTCTGCTCAGAAATACACAGCTAATGTGTGCGAGCTCTCCTGGCATGGGGTAAGAGGGAGCACTGCAGTGGGGAAGGGTCTGGGAGTGTGGCAAGCTCCACATGGGCAGATGGACAAGCCAAATAAGTGGGCGCTTTCTCTGCAGGGTATCTGGAGCCGCAGGCAGGAGGGGTGGGACATGGTGGGGGTGCAGGGAGCTGGGTGATGTGCCTGAACTGCTCAATGGGGAGCTGCAGATCACAGCATTTCCCCCAGCCCTGTCTCGTTTTGAAGAAGGATGGCTATCAGCAAGCAGCTAAATCTTGGAGGAGGCAACTGTGCTTCCCACATGTCCTCTGGCGGGTGGCTACCACCCTGGTGAAGATGCTGTTGCACTTCCATAGGACAGCCAGTTTGCCACCCTCTGCAATGTCTGGGTTAAACCTCCCCCCTCCTTCTTTTAGCGGCATCACTTTGGAAGCCCATTCCCCAGGCTTGGCCACTGCTCCACTGAGGGTCATGTGGAGCAGGGAGGAAACCACCAAGCCTGGATCTATTGCTAAAGCTTTCTGGGGATGCAGTTTTTGTTGGGTTGGCACAGGATGGAAGAGATGATGGGTCTGGCAGTGCATGCACCACATCCCTCAGGTGAGGGCAAGGACTCTAAAAGCAGGTCTGGTTAAAACAGCAGGCCAGGAGCAAGGTGTGGCTCCAGTGCAGGGGGTGTGGAGTGGACACTCTGCATTGCATGAGCAGTGAGCCAGGATGGCAGGACTAGCACACAGGTCTGCACTCAGTGCCTGCTCCAAAAACCATAAGGATGCCAAAACATGGGTCCTTCACATTCAACTCTGCTGTCTCGGTCAGAGCTTGTGGGCAAGTCATCTGCAAAAGATGCTGACACGTGACACGGAGGGCACAGAGACATTAAAAAGCAGCAGAATGTTTCAGCTGGTGGTTAGATATGGCAGTGAGGCAAGATTTCAAGACAAAATTCCCTGAAATCACAGGCAACAATTCTAGGTCATTTCTGTAATCTGTGGCTCTGGCAAGCCCACAGTCGTCTCGGCTCTTGAAACCCATGTCTTGCAGGGACCTGCAATACTGGACAAACCTCTCTGGTGACACCGGCCAGCAAATCAGCCATGTCTGGGGAATGCTGGAGAAGCATCAGTCTATGCAGAAGCCTTGTGCCAGGCACAATCCTGCTCCCATTGGTTCTAACTGAGCCCTGAGACATGTCATGGGGTATGGGGACCCCAAGAAGTGAGTCCATCTTGCAAATAAAGCTGCCTTGGGTTGGAAAACCATGTCAGAGTGTGGAAACTGTAAAGCTCCTTTCAGCCTGTTGCATTCAAAACATGCTGCTCTTGCTTTTACAAGCAACAGCCTAGCATTTCCAATTTCACAGGACTTTGATGAAAAAGCTATTATTAAAAAGCTCTTAATTTATTAAGGTAAGTTTACAGAAAACAAACCAAGCAAAGAAACAAACAAACCAACCAACTAACCAAAAATTTTGGATGAGAATTAGGAAGAAAAAGAGCAAATGATTTTGAAAAAAGTGATGTTTTAGAAGGGCCAGAAACTGTATTACAGTGGTGCAGCTCAGTGAGGACAGTGCCATTCAGGGAGGAAGCACTTTTCATCCCACAGTGGCAGGGAACCAAGCTGATCCACAGTGGAGTTGAACTGGCCATCATGTAGGATGAGGAGCCTGGGGACATGCTGCGCCTCTCACTTCACCCTTGCCCCTACACTGTTTGCCCAATGTGAGCCCTTGCAGGGGCCCCATTGGTGACTTTTCTCTCTTCAGTACAGGTCCAGAGCTGACAAACAGCCCCTCCTTGTCCCTCGGACTCCAAAGAGGCTAAAGGGGATGTCTCTAGGTACATTTCTGGCTGTCCTGGAGGTAAAACCAGATGTCCTTCAGGAAAACAGCTGTCCTGGGGGCCAGTACCTCCCCAGCCTCTTCCACCCCAGTGCCAGGAGTGCTTGCTCTGCTGAGAGCTGAAATCTTCATCGCTGTCAGTTACCAGTCAAGGTGGTTAATTCTCAGCCTCATTCCCTGATTCCTGCTCCAGCAGTAGTTTTCACAATGTCTTAGTGGGACATAGCTGCTTTGGAACCGGGGAACATGGTTTCTTTCTTGCTGGCTTCACTGCTGATCCTAAGGAAATAAAAAAAAAAAAAAAAAAAAAAAAAGTAGTAGCTACTGTTAAATTCCTTGAGCTGAAAATAAAATACGATAAAGAAACATGCACATGTGTTCCTGCAGGCAAAGGTTTTGCCAGCCAAGAGCTGCCCACCCATGTGTGCTGCCTCTCCCAAGGAGGGCAGAGGCAGAGGATTATCTGTGAGGGAGGAAGTATAAGAATAGATTTTTGTTTCCAGCACAGGCTTTCATGTTGATCCTCTTCACCCTCATCATGAATGTGTGTACAGATCCTTACTCTGCCAGGAACAAACTGAGAGCGGGAAGAAGCTGTGTGAGAGTGGAGCAGGTGCTTGGTGCTGCACTTGGGGCCTGTGCTAGGCATTGAAAGGAGCATGATGCAACATGGTAAAAGGGGTGTCACCACCAATGTGCTCCAGAAAAATGGGTGAGAAAGCACAATGAGTTCTTAGCATGAGGTTTGAATAATACCATGGAGGTTGATACAGAAACATGCATCGTTTTTGTTTGACTGATTTTTATATGAGGCTCCTACGACGGCTGAGCACACCTCACTGTAGGACAGGGCTGGATTCCCATAAGGGAAGCCAGATGGGAGATGCCAGAGGCTCTTCCCACCAGAGGTTCTTCCCAACAGCATGTTCATGGGTCAAAGCCTTAGAAAACTGTGTGTTTTTCTTTAAATATCTTATCTTTAAATGTCCCTTCCTTTAGGATACTAATTACTTTAATGAACAGTTTATTTTTCTGGTAGCCAGCAAGCTGGTGTCACTGATGGGTCAGTGGGCAGCTGCAGGAGGATGGATGTCAGAAGTGGTCTTCCAGGGGAGCTCCTGCAGGCAAGGTCCAACCTCACTTCACAGATCTTCAGTTTCAGTGTTGGCTGTTGCAGTTCCAGATATTTCTGTCCTCCATGCAAAGGCTGATGGTTCCTGGATTCTGCTTCTGTCTCGGTGTCAACAGCAGCCAGGGGTTTTGAGCTCCATTTATGGTCAAACTCTGTTGGGTGAGGAAACCCAGCTCTGCTTCATGAGGGAGGCAGCCTGCAGGAAGTGCTCCAGCTTCCGTCAGTACCTCTGGTACTTTTCTCTGCTTTAACCCATTGCAGAGTGTCCTGGGGCTGGTGCAACCCATAGACAAGTATCCCATTGCTCCCCTGGAGGAAGCTTCTTCTGAAGATGTTTCCAGCATATTTTCTCTGTTTCACTGACTTTATGCTTAACACCTTGCTCTTCTCACCAGAAATGCCCAACTGAAGAACAGACATTACCTTTTTTTACCATGAAGAGGACAGCTCTGCTGTCTGGACATCCTAGAAGTGGTCTGGGACATGAGTGGCAGGGCTGGCATGAGTGTTCATGGTGGTGAGGCTGAATCTGCCAGCTTGCCCTTTGCTTCTGGGCAGTTGCTGGGCATGGGTGGTTTTGTGGATGGGTCCATCCTGAGATCTCCCGTCATGTGCAGCTGGGACTGAGGGTGTCTGCTGTCCCTCCTCTACATGTGATAGATGATTGCTCTACCACTTGGCTCTGGAAACTGTGCTCCAGGCAAAAAGGCTACAGTATATAATATTTAATGTGGCTTCTTAGACAGAAAAATATTACCTGAGGGCAAATTAAATAAGCTGATATCTTATTTAATAATTTTCTGTGTTCATTCAGTAAACTCAAAGGGACAGAAAGTAGGATTTCTTTTTGACCAGTCAGCTGTGGCTGGAAATTAGATTTTGGGACACGATGAAGTTCTTTGAAGGACAGAGGAGTGATACTGGGCTGCAAGCTTGAAAATACATGAACAATGGGAAGAGAGAAATCAAGGCCATAATCCTGCTGTGTCCCGCTGCACCCCATGGGATGAACTTGATTTGAGATCTGCAGATGTCAAGAGCAAAACCTGCTCCCAAAGCGACCGCATGCTTTCACTTTAAGCCTGCTGTCACAGGCAGACCATGTGAGAGCCAGGCTTTAAAGTAATTATTTAAACCTTTTTGAGTGCCCTATTCTGTGAGAGCTTGAAGCCTTAATTTACATAACAAGCCATGACATAGACATGGTAGAAGCACTGATGAACTTTGTGGCTGGTGTTTGAGTGGATATCACTCACTGTTTGCTAGAAAACATTTTTTGACCTTCTCCTCTTGGTGTGTTGGATGCACTTGGACTTGGACATGGCATCCGAGATGACTTTAAAAATGCAGACGCTCAGTCTTTGGGCCCTGTTAGCTCTGATGCCAGTTGCATGTCTCTGGGGTTAAGCATGAAGGACATGGGGACTTGTTTGTTGGTTGTTTTTTTCTTCTTTTGAACCAAAGCTGGCATTTCTGTGCCTCTTGACAAAAAGTGACTTTGTTGAAAAAAGTAATGAAGATGTTTGGGTCTAAAAGGCAAATGAAGTCAAAGGGAGAGAAGCTCCTCGTCTTCTTTCATGCTCCTGGTGACGACCATCTCAGCAGGTCTCTGAGTGACATCTGTGTGTCCTCTACTACAGGTGCTGCATGTTACATAGGGTCCCTGTAGGACTGTTTTAACACTGCAAAGTTCTCTTCCACATGTTAAAGGCATTCTAACAACTTAAACTGTATTTTGGTTTCTGCTTTCCTTAAGGTGTTTGTTGTAGGCATCTCACTCACAGCCAACCCCAGTTCCACTCAGTGGAAGTCTGTCTAATCCCTGTAGGCTGTCTAGGCCATGCAAGGGGCATGGGATGGCCCCAGCCTGGATAAGGAATCGTCCCCAGCTGTCCCTGTGTAGGCTGGTGCTCCACCCATCATGTTGCACTAGTTGATGCAGGCACCCAGAAGAGTACACTGTGGGGGTCTGTCTCTTCTCCCAGGGAACAAATGATAGGACAAGAGGAAATGGCCTCAAGTGGCACCAGGGGAAGCATTGGTTGTACATTCAGAAAAACTTCTTCACTGGAAGGGTTGTTAAGCAGTGGACCAGGCCATCCAGGGAGGTGGTAGAATCACCATCTGTGGAGGGATTTAAAAGCGATATAGATGTGGTGCTGAGGAACATAGTTTAGTGGTGACCTAGCAGCGCTGGGTTAATGGTTGGACTTGATGATCTTAACTGAAACAGTTCCATGAATCTATTGTCTGATATTGCAGCGGTGACGAGGCCAACCTGCTGTCACCTGCCTGCTGAAGCCCGGCACAGGGCTCAGCCAGGGAGCAGCAGGCCCAGCTTAGCCCTGGGGCAGGTGGGGCATGCCAGTGCAGGCAGTGGTGTTCTGAGGGCCACGCTGAGGCACACTGGGCTAAAACAGGCACAGCACAGCACTGCCACGGTCTCTGCGACAGACCGAAGCCCAGGATCCCACCTCCTGCCCCTGCTCCTGCCCCAGGCCCCGTCCTCAGCCCGGCGCCGGCCCCGCCCCCCGCTGGGCCTCGCACGTGCGCCCCTCGAGGGCGGGGCCGAACGCCAGGGGCGGGGTCGCGCGCCTCGGACTCCTGCCCGCCTCGGCGATGACGTCACTGAAGCCTTTAAAATGAGGGTGGCGGGAAGCGGGGGGTGCCCGGCCCCTGGGGGTGCCCGGCCCTTCGTGCCCTTTCTCGGAGCCCGCTCTCGCTGACGTTCGGTGTCTGCCCCTGAATCACTATCAAAGTGACAGCAGAAGGCCTCGCAGTGCAGCCAAACCCCCGAGCGTTGCTGTAGCACAGTTACAGCGCTACAGAGCGTCTTACCCTCCAACGAGGTGTGTGCATTCCCTTATTTCCTAAATGTACTTTAAAATGGGTGTTTACGAAAAAAAAAAGCTTAGATAAGTTTACTTTGCCTGCACTAGTGCTGTTATACCGGAAGAAAATCTCTCACGTGTACCGCTGTGAGAAGCTGTGTTTTATGCGACAAACAAAGCAAGGGAACAGAGCCTGCCCTTTATTCCTGGTTTGTCTAGAATTTTCCCGTTTCCTTTGTTCTATTTTCATAGTCTAGTTAAAAATGCTTGTATGCGCCAAGTTTAACCCTTACTCATTGAGTCAGTTGTGCAAGAAAGTGGAGTTAATTGAACAGTGATTGCACAATCAATTGAACAGTGATTGCACAATCAGTTGAACAGTGATTGCACAATCAGGTAACTTCAAAGAGTTGACTAGCTGCTTCTCACTGGAAAATTCAGCAAGTGCAAAGGAAGCATGGGGATATTAAGGTTGTTTATTGATGTTGCAAGATGGTAATAAGCAGAGTACTTGAGAGCCACTTGTTATCCAAGTATAAATTCTGTCCTGCGTGTTTTTGGGCAGCCTGCTCATGGAGGCTGAGTTTGAGCAATGATGTGTTAGTGGTCTACTCAGCATACTTGGGTTTTTTCCTTGGGTATGTGTTTGGGCTTACGTCAGAGAGAGCCCAACAGTTCTTCCTTCCCATGTTGTAAAGACACTTCCAGAAAGCAGACCTGCACCTTGTCACTGAAGGTCCACAAACAAGCTTGGAAGAACGTTGCATTGTGATATACACTTGCGATTTCATTGTTTAATTTGTGCGCAACATGTATTTTTCTTTACTTGCAGAAATCAGAACAAGGTTGATGACTGCTCCCCTTGATGAAGGGGGTCGGACATTTTAAAGGATTGCTTTTTCTCTGTGTGTTTCTAGGGATAACAGGGGTCAATAGTTTTTTTTGTGACTTCTGTCTTTTATAGGTGTTATTTTAAATTGCTTGTTTTTAAATTTAACATTACTATTTTCTTGCATGGAAACTTTGCTTGATGTGGTTAGAGCTTTTTTTTTTTCTGAAATCCTGAAAGAAAAACAGAAATCCAGCTTTTGGTCACCAGAAGATGGTGCTGTGCAGTGTGACTTGCTTGAAAAAGGTGTGGAAGAACAGCTATCTGACTGGAATTGCTTTCATGTCTTGGGAGCTTGTTATTAGGGGTGTGTTTTGGCAATTCTTTCTTTTGTTTAGCAGCTCATTAATATAGGTAATATATTTAATATCTTTATAGTAGAGCTAGGGCAGTTCCTAAGTCTATCTTTGGAACTGGAATTCCTCTGAGAATTCTTGCCTGTGCTCCCAGTTTAAAATGCTGAGCAATTTAGAACTATGGAGTGACGGAGGCTGAAAGATACCTCTGGAGATTATGTAGACAACCAACCCACTTGCTCAAAACAGCGTTACCTAGAGCAGGTTGCTCAGGACCATGTCTATCTGGGCTTTTGACTATTCTGTTCCAGTGTTTGATCACCCTCACGGGAAGAAAGGGGCTTTGTTGATGGTTAAACTCTTTCCTGTATTTCAACTTGTGCCCATTGCTTCATGTTCTGATACTGGGCACAACCGACAAGAGTCTGGTTCTGTTATCATTGCTCACCTCATCACGTGTTTATCCACATTGATAACACTCCCCGAGCTTTCCCTTCTCTAGGCTGAACAGTCCCAGCTTTCAAGATCTCCTTGTATAACTGATGTTCCAGTCTCTTCATCATGTTACTGGCTTTTCATTGGACTTGTTTCAGTACACCCATGTCCCTTGTAGTGGAAAGCACAGAACTGTACATGGCACTGCAGCAGTGGTGATGCGATGTCTCAGTAGGGAGAAAGCACTGACTCCCTTGGCCTACTGGTAAAGCTTTTTCTAGCACAGCCCAGGATGCTGTTGACCTTCTTTGCTGCAAGGGCACATTGTATGTTGTCCTTTATATTTATCACTTATGTATTTATTACTTTTCTGCAGCGTGCATGATGTAGGAAACCTTGATTTTTAATGTTTGCACAGCCACCAAGATAACAGACTCCAAATGCCCACTTAGATGAGCCACAGAATGTAATGTCATGCTATGTTTGATGAAAAAAGCGTAAAAATGGATGCCTGAATTATCTCCTAAAGTTAGGCAGATAAGCCAGTACCCTATGTATTTAACATGCTGCCTGTATGTATTAGAAATCAAACTATGAAGGTCCAAGTCTGTCACATGCTCAAAGATATTTAGCTTCTCCATCTGAAGGAGAAGTAGTAAAGGTAGGTAATAAAGACATCAACTAAATGTTTGCAAGTGTGGGACCCTCTTTCATCCTTGCTTCTGCACAGACTGGTGGCATTACCTGCAGGAAGGGGGGGCTGCCCTGGAGTTAGTGGGGCTCTGTATGGAAGGGAGATCTGTCTAGGAAAGAAGTTAGGGTTGAAGTTCCTAAAGTTCTTGTGAGGCACCTGCATTTGTTTGGAGTGCAATTTCCTGTGCCTGGGGCCAGCTAGAAATGTTCAAGTGTTCACTTTGGTATTTCCCCAAGCAAATCATCTTTGTCCTTCTGTTTTGAGGGGTTTTTTGGGGTATAGTTGCAGAATGTTTTCTAGATACGTTGGATGTTTTCTCTGTGAGCATGCCTTAAGGCTCTAATCTTAAACTTTCACAATGCCTCTGCTAATGAAGCAAAATTAAGGAAAAAATCTTTAGGTCCCTCATGCAATTGTTTATTTCAGTTCGTGCAGGCAGTTTTTCTTAATCCAATTTTGAGCGCTTCTGGTCCATGCTGACACTAAAACTTTTAATTAGAAGGGCTAATGAAACCTTGTCACTTCTTTTCCCTATTAGGTACTGTGCTAAAGAAATACTAAGACCTGCTAATGTATAAACATAAGAAAAAACGCATATGGTCTGCTTTTTTTTAATGAAGAAGATAATTTTTTTTAATTGCCCACAAAAGTATAGAATAATATAATACCTATGCTCTGGTAATCTAGTTACTTGGACCTTGATTGCTACAGTTTGCTTACACAGGCAGGACTCTATCTGATGAAGTGGTAGGGGTCTACCTAAGCTGTTAGAAGAAGCAAAGTTTCCATTTCAGGAATTATTTTTGTGAAATGTAAATATTTAGTATTGGGTGGGGGTGTGGGGGGGAATAAATGTGCTCTTATCCTCTTGTTGTCTGTATTCTCTCCTCTGGTTCCTCCAGTTGAGAGATTAGCTTGTCCAGAAGAGTTTACAGATGTTAACATCATAGTGACAGTTACTGATGGTAGCTGAAGGTGATGCTGGTCTTTCTGCTCAGAAATCCTTATACAGTATGTTTATGATGAAACTGTTACACGATAATTTAAGCTAATATATAAGGTAGAAGACTTTCATCTTCATCCCAGATGCTACATGAGCCTTATGGGAGACCATGAAAATTAGTCCATATCTTAATCAGAACTCAGATACACACAACTAGTGAAATAATGATACGGGCTCTCTTTTGGGCATAGGAAATAATGGCATACATAACATGCTTCTCCCACTTAAAATAGAAAAAAAAATCCCTCAATATAGGGACAGAATACTGTATTTTGAGGGTCATTTATCATCCTTCCAATTGTCCAGTTCTCTGTGATGCCTCACTCCTCTGTTCTTCTTATTTCTTATCTTTTACAAGTTTTTTCTTGCTATGCTCCCTATCATTGTAAAAGGAAAGACCTTCTCTTTGTACGTTCTCTTCTTACCACATCATCTGCTCTTTTCCTGCAGCAGCCCTCCCTGTTTTCATCTACTGAATCAGTCAGGAGCCAAACACTAAGATGCTAGCCTGTCCTGCAGGCCTGTGCTGTGCCGTTCACTGCTCACTTCTGGTGCCTGCTCTAGGCTGGACAGGGGGGTAAACTGCATAGTCTTTTTTTCATGAATCTGCAGAAGTCTTGTCACGTGTCTTGGGGAGTTTGCAGTTAACAAGAAAATAAGCGTATCATGGTTGTTTATCAGTAATGAAGGAGATACATATCAAAATTAATACCTCTGAAGAGAGCTGGTGGGTTATTCACCTCTCCAGTCTCTCTCGAGCACCCATACAGACCTTTGTGGCTGCCTGTGGAGTGGTTCGTTTTATCTGTTAAAGGCAACTGTATCTGCAGTTTCTAAGTAGGACTCCTGCTGCACGAGTAATCTTTCCTATAATCAGAGCACTTTTTCTGCAGTCACCTGTGTTTCATTGCCTTTACAGCTTGTCTACTAGTCCCGTGCTTTCATTCAGAGCATACACAAACAACACGGAACACAATATAATTTTGGGTGCCTTTTCGCAGCCCCAAAAAAGTTGAAGTTTGTTTTAATCATGCTGTTTAAGTTATTTTGATAAATCCTTCACCAAAATTCTATCACGGAATGTGTCTGTGAAGAACAATTGCCTAGTAATGTGACAATAGTATCTTTAGCCAAGTATCTTACATATATATAAATTTCTTTCTGTTCATATGTAGCAACTGTAGTATTTCATGGTATGTCAGCAATCTTCAGGAGAGCATGCTTCCTGCCCACCTCATATGTGGTGTGCATATTTGCATACCTGTGTATTATGTTTTATATTTTAGTTTCCTTTTAAACAATTTCATCTGTCCGTGCATTCAAATTGCTAGTTCGCATTTTGGCAGATGATTGGAATGGCTGGGAAAACACCAGTTAAATACTGCTAGGAAACACCTTTGCAGTTGAGATGCAGCTGTGTCTATGGGAAGAAAGTGCCAGGCCTGGCTCATCATTCTTTCAGGTACATGAACACTAAAAGAACTGAGTTACCTGTCTCTGTGGTGAAGTGCACACAGAGAAATTCCCAGTGACTCTGCAGTGATGAATGGCTAGGTCTTGACTCATACTTTCATTAGCTTATTAGTGGCAACAGTTCAAATGAAATTACAGCTATTATGCTCCATTATAAGTAATAATTTATTCTGCTGAAATTCCTACTGACAGCTCTGCTTGCCAGCATCCATTTACTGTGTGTGTATGGATATTCAGGAGAGCATAGAGGAGAGTAAATTACTCTCTCAGCAATTTACTGAGGAAAAAGTATGAAAGTGAGAATAAAAGCTTTTCAGCATGAAAAACAATTCCATGTTCTTTTTCTGTCAGCTGTGGGGAGAAGCTACTAAAATAATAGGATATATGATCTCATTTCTATTTTTTCATTGCTGAAAAAATATTATGAATGAATTCAGAATGACTGCTACTGTTCACAACACCTTTTTCTTTTGTGCTATGTTCCCGTGGAAGTTGGTTTTGTTTAATCATGCAGTCTGTCTACCTGTCGGGCCTTTCCAATGTCCCTGTTGGCCACTTTGAAGAGTGTGGGTTGCAAACAATCTGGGAGTATTTGGAAGACTGCTGAATGGATTTGGATGACTCAAATTTAAGGAGGGTTGGGGAGAATTCAGGCTTTGTACAGCATGTTTGAAAGCAATAGACTGACAATTCAATATATGATGGCTCTGCATAGTAGAGCCAGCTTGTGCTGTCTCTGTCTTGGTCCAGTGCACAGAAGACATGGTGGGTAGGAAGGGCTGGAATTAGTTTAATAGGAAAGTTAAGAACAAAAGACATGAGTCCATAAAAAATGCTTTGCTAGTTCTGTTGTCCATAGGACATATAGTTAAATGACAAGCACAGTTTCTGTGCTTTTGCTGTTTGTCTGTTTACCAGAAAGACTTGTGGTTTAAGGAATCTCTGTTGTCTGCTGTAAATCAGTAAAAAATTGTGAAATCTACTTAGGATTTAAAAGAAAACACAGTGGTCCAGGAAGTGGAATAGAAGGGAATTTTCTTGCTTAAAGTGGACCAAAGCTCAGTCCCCTAACCATTTCTGCTGTCTGAGGCTTGTCTTGCAATGAAATGATGAAATTTTGGCTTCTGCGTGCTTGTCTCAATTTCCCTTCTCTCTCACTCTTTTCCTTGCAATATTCTGGCTTTGTGGATGGGTACTGCAACATGTTCAACATAAGACTAACTTTTGCCATCCCATTTATTAACTTTGATTGCTTCATACACAGAAATGACATCAGTATTTGGCCTCACACAGTATCTTTGCACCGTGGGTTCCTGGAATTTATACCACATCCTCTGCTCTAGTTTATCTTTCCAAAAGAGGTTTGAGACACTGCTTGCATGGGACATTACACAAGTAGGAAGGAAATAGGTCCTCAACATGACATTAGTTATTTGTCAGAGCACAATATTTTCTTAGGTGGAGCTCTGCAAAAGCTCAGGGCCCTGTGCTACTTAGCTTGTTTATGGGATGCTGATCCAAAGGGTATTATGCAGGTGGAATATGCTTAGATGAAACGAGACAGATTCAGCTGTGTGACTTCCAGTGTATGCAAATACTTCAGCCTCCAGTAATATTCTCCAGTAGTAAATGACAACAGACATATGTATGCAATAGGCATTTGTGAATTTACAGTAGCAGGTCTCTAAAAGCAATTCTTCATTCCTCTTAATGCAAATAATCCTACTGCAGTGAGTGCATAATGTGGCTGAGGAAGGAATATCCTTTTTATTTGCAAATAGACTTGGAAGATTTTGGCATGTGTAGTATAGATACCATAAATAAAGTTACCTCTACATTTAAATTGTTACAATTAAAAGTATTTAAGCAAATGCTTCTGTTCAACTTTATCAAAGGTCTTGGCTTTAAGTAAGTGCAGTCAGAAAGTTATATATTTGATTGTGTGATATGGAAGATTGAAGTTTTTGCTATTTGCTGCACACTTGGAAGTCTTGAATTGTTGTCTTCCCCTATGGCAGCAATGTAGTCAAGTAGCAGTGCTAAATACCTCTCCAGATTATGCCTATAATAGTCTGTTTTATCAAAGCTACTTCTGTTGATATGTTAGGTAAGAGATCTTTTTTTATTGTTCCTGAACTCTTTTTAACCCAAAGGGAACTTCTGTCTGACTAGAAGAAAGATGGAGCTTATTTTCCGCTTCTCTGATGTATCTGTCACAGGTTTTCACTTTTTCTATCTGCAGAGTTTTGCTATTGCAAGTACCAGCCATTCTGTAGTGAATTCAAACTTACTAATGATAGGTTTACCTTTTTTCTTAACTTTCTTGGGCACCTTTGACATTGTCCATAGATTTGCAGACCTGACTAGAGATTTAATGAATAAACTGGGAGTTAGGAGCTGCTCCTACGGTAATTTTGTAAGAAGTGTTAAACACGTGCTTTTTTAATCAAAGTGGATGCTACTTAATGATAACATTAAACTTGCTGGAAGGTGTTTGCATGAATGGTGAGATTTGCACATCTACCACTAGAAGCGAGCTGTCTAATTCATATATTGGGTTTGAATACTGCCAGTGAAAAGACAGTAATCTACAAAAAGACACTGCTATATCAGGTGATGTTAATCTGCCAAGAATTTTGCTTAGCTAATGGAAATAGCTGTATGTATATTGTCTGAGACTGATACTTAAAGCTAGATTTTTTTACAATTTTAGAGTTATATAGGCATTATTTATTTAAATATTCAATAGACTGATATTTTACCACAGTCTTTACAGTGTCAACATCAAAACAGCTCTTCTGTTCAAAAAGAACCAGAACATTTTTTTCATATTATTTTCATATTAAACCAGACACATGCAAGACAGAGGCATAACTGTTTTCAGATTCATACCATTTTTTTAATTAAGTCAATTTTTAATTGGTCAGAAACCTGGTGGGCTGGCTCTCATGAATGCAGTGCTGGGATCAAGGGCTACCAACTTTTCAGAATGGATAGACAAGGAAGAAGAGGTGGTGGAGTGGCCTTCTATGTTCAGAGGCATATGAATGCCTGCAAGTGAATGTGAGTGATGGTGGCATCAAGTCTCTGTGGGTAAGAATCAGAGGGAAAGCCAATAGGGCTGATACTGTGGTGGGAGTCTGTTACAGACCACCCAATCAGGATAAAGACACAGGTGAAATATTTTATAAGCAGTTAGGAGAGATTTCAAGATCGCTACCCCTTGTTCTCATGGGGGACTTCAACCTCCTGGACGTCTGTTGGAAGTACAATACAGCAGAGAGAACAGTCCAGGAGGTTCTTGGAGTGTGTGGGTGATAATTTCTTGATGCAATTGGCAAGGGAGCCAACCAGGGAAGGTGCCCTCCTTGACCTACTGCTTGTGAACAGAGAAGGATTTGCTGGAGAAGTCACTGTTGGAGGTCAACTGGGGAATAGTGACCATGAAATGATAGAGTTTTCAATTCTTGGGGAAGTTAGGAGGGGGATTCGTGAAACCTCCACCCTGGACTTTTGGAGGATTTTGGTCTATTCAGGACGCTGGTTTGGAGAGTCCCTTGGGAAGCAGCCCTCAAAATAAAAGGGGCCCAGGAAGGTTTGACTTACTTTAGGAATGAAGTTATGAAGGCTCAGGAGCAGGCTGTCCGTATGTACTGGAAAATGAGCTGGCAGGGAAGAAGACTGGGCTGGTTGAGCTGGGAGCTTTTGCAGGAACTCAGAAATAAAAAAGGAGTGCATCAACTTTGGAAAAAGGGTCAAGTGAATCAGGAAGGGTTTAAGGATATTGTAAGGTCATGTAGGAAGAGAATTAGAGATGCAAAAGCTCAATTAGAACTTAATCTGGGTATCTCTAAGGATAATAAAAAATGCTTTTATAAATAGATTAATAACAAAAAGAAGGTCAGGGGAAATCTTCACTCTTCATTGAATGAGGGGGGGAAACAGAATATGAGGAAAAGACTGAGGTGCTTAACACGCTCTTTGCCTTGCTCTTTAACAATAAGACTAGATACCCTCAGGACAACTGGACTTCTGAGTTGGTAGGCAGGGGTGGGGAGCAGAATGCCCTTCCTGTAATCCAGGAGGAAGTAGTTGGTGACCTGCTGTGCCACTTAGATCCCAACAAGTCCATTGGTCTGCATGGGATTCATCCTAGGGTACTCAGGGAGCTGGTGGAAGAACTGGGTAAGCCACTCCCATTGTTTATCACCAGTCCTGGCTAACTGGGGAGGTCCCAGATGACTGGAGGCTGGCCAGTGTGACTCCCATCTACAAGAAGGGCCGGAAGGAGGATCCAGGGAACTATAGGCCTGTCAGCCTGACTTCAGTGCCTGGCAAGGTTATGGAGCAGATCATCCTGAATGCCATCAAGCGACATATAGAAGACAACCAGGGGATCAGGCCTAGCCAACATGGGTTTAGGAAAGGAAGGTCCTGCCTGCCCAATCTCATCTCCTTCTATGACTGGGTGACCTGCCTCGTGGATGAGGGGAAGGCTGTGGATGTGGTTTACCTCGTCTTCAGCGAAGCCTTTGACACAGTCTCCCACAGCATCCTCCTGCAAAAGCTGGCAGGCCACGGCTTGGACAGGTGCACCCTTTGCTGGGTTAAAAACTGGGTTGGCTGACGGGGCCCAGAGAGTGGTGGTGAACGGTGCTGCATCCAGTTGGCGTCCAGTAACCAGTGGTGTACCCCAGGGATCAGTACTGGGCCCATTCCTATTCAGCATCTTTATTGATGACCTGGATGTGGGGATTGAGTCTACCCTCAGTAAATTCTCAGATGACACCGAACTGGGAGGGAGTGTCGATCTGCCGGAGGGTAGGAAGACGCTGCAGAGGGACCTGGACAGGCTGGGTCGATAGGCCGAGGCCAACGGTATGAGGTTCAACAGGACCGAGTGCAGGGTCCTGCACTTTGGCCACAATAACCCCATGCAGCTCTACAGACGGGGGGG